>JAODKC010000045.1:10501734-10538980 GCA_026777985.1 Mormyrops attenuatus
CCCCCCCCCCCCCCCCCCCCCCCCCCCCCCCCCCCCCCCCCCCCCCCCCCCCCCCCCCCCCCCCCCCCCCCCTTATGGGCCAGTTCAGACTATTGGGAGGATTACAACCCCTGCAACCCCCCCCCCCCCCCCATAATTTATGCTCATGGTAACACTGCTTGCAGAATTCTAATCAGGGCTTGACATAACTAGTACGCAAGTACACATGAACCATATAAAACAATATGCATGGAAACGTCTCATCACAAATGCGCATTTTTGCTGTTATGACAATAAATTACCGCGCATTTAACCTTTATATGACTAAAGACGTACTACTCTGTCATAGTTCATCAACGTGGATACAGCTGCAAGCAGTCAGCATAAATGATCATTACATTACCCACCACGAGTTTCATGCACGTTGGCTTTGATGAATAGAACGAGATGACTTACCTTCCGTGTTATCCTGAGAAGAACTAAAGGCAACCACACAAAGGAGTCCAATCCCTATCCAGCTGAAGGGCCACGATGCCGGCTGCATTTTCCGTGAAGCGTTACTGTGCATTCAGCTGAGGGAGAGGAAAAAGAGGAGATTACACTTATTTACTGATCACACAGGTGCCGTTCTGCTTGCAGCTACTTCAGTTTCCCACAATTAAATACACATTTCAGGGATGCGTTATTTATGGATATTAGAAACATTACAAACGGACTTCATTTAAAATCTGTCTACTGATAACTAAACTAGAGAATTTATTTATTGTCGTGTCAACCGAAACTTCAATTTGAAAAATACATTAACAGAAATTCAATTACTTTGAAAACTGCAGTCTATATCTTTAATTGCTAAAATACATCCGTGAATTATACAAAGTATTTTAAACTGAAAAATGGATACGGTCACTTTTATCAAGACAAATTAGATTGCATAAAGATAGATACTGCCATTCAGTATTTTAAAACTGTTTCAGTAACTTATGACTGTTTCAGCTTATGAAAAGGAATTTCACTTAGTTTACCAAAGTGAACATTCCACAAAATTGTGATTCAGTACATCAGTATGGAAACATTCTTAACACACATAATCATGGTTGACCTCCTCTACTTGAAACAGCACTGTATTGAATAAGTGGTTAAAGTAAATGGATGGATGGATGGATGGATAGATGGATGGGTGGATAGATGGCTGGATGGATTGTTCATTGACTTGAAATGAACCTATATTGCTACTATTCACCATCCAGAAATTGAGTCTAGGTAATATATGTGCATTTGTATGCTCCAAGAGACAAAGTAACACTAATATTTGAACAAAACAAATGACAACGAATTCAAAAGGTGGCGTAAAGCAAGAAAAATACAAGGAATAAAAGCACACAAAATCAGTTATCCAATGGTTTCCTTGCAAGCATTCCAGCGACACCCGACTTGAGATGCACGGCCGTTTTAGACACCAGCACGCTCTGCACAACGAACGGCTACCAGCGCTCGCTTTCACTATCGACTTCCAATAAACAAATGGTCCCAGACACCGCTTCTCCGTGCCGCTGTAATCCCGGGAAGTAACAGAGACAACAACTGGCTCATTGTCCCAATGCCAGGATGTCAGCAAAAGCATCGAAAGCTAAAAGACCATCTACTTCTCCACTCCCACACACAGCTCACATACCCAGATAGAGATATTCTGCAAATGTTTCCAGTGGCCGCAGTGCAAATCTGCTTTGGCTTAGGAACACACAATACCTGCATTACAATCCCCAGCACATGTGCACATGTAAATGAACATGTAAAAAATACATCATTTAACATCAAAAAAATCACATTTTGTTGTTGTGTGCTGTGGTGTGTCAAGAATAACAGTTAATCACTAAATTCAATTCAAATTCTTCAGTATAAAAGTCATTTGTTATAATAACTGTGCTTCCCTATATTGTGACTGTAATCTTGTGGTACTCTAAACATTGTTTTCAATATAATAAATCCACCCAAAATGAGATGTAATGGTCTGGATGATACTGGATATCTGGGAGTACTGGGAATATCAGAGGGTGCTGTTTATAAACCTCAAGTTAGGATAAAGGCTCAGGGTTATGTTTAACGAATAAAGGACTACAGGAGGTGATCATCTCTCACACCGAGAAAGACACCCTGATCTGAAGGAAGTTCTCAAAGTCAGGTTCAAAAATTCTTCATTCATTCCTTTATTAAATTTACTAAGCTTTCCATCCCAGACAGTGGGATTGTTTTCCATGTAAACTTTATATTCCATTAATTTAGAAATATGCCCACATTGGGACATTCCCTGTCTCTCACTTCTATGATAATTTTATATATAGTCATGTCTCTGACACAAATTATCTTTTGATATCCTGGCAATTCAGCTAAAGGAAAGATCTGATTTTTGTCCAAATGTTATACAAAGAAAAGCAATATTTGATGACAGACAGTAATATATTCCTGCTTTCAGTATTTTAATTCTCATTATAACTAAATATATTGATGAAACCGAGTGTTACATTTCACTGTAACTGTTGTATTGTTTAGAGAGACTGCTCAGTTATATCTGCAATGGTGTGTAAAACATGGATAGACAACAAAAATGAGTAATAAAGAATCAAAGAATCCAACATCAGACCTACAAAATGCCTTTGCAAGCTACCTCTCATACTGTAAGTGCTAAAAGATTAAAAAACGGTAGGTTAATATTAATTCCAACTACGAAGTGTCCTACACAGGAATCATATAACGTCAATGCACATTGCATCGTACTTTTATTAGCGTGGTTATAAATGATTCATGCCATCACCATAAAGGTATACAAGTCGTACATTTTGGCAAAATGAAAAGTGTTACACAAAAATGGATTTACAGAGAGGGTTAACAAGTAACAAATAAAAAAAAAAAATCAAGGTCAATGTCTGGCAACAGAACATAAATGGAAGCATAAAAATGAGCAGAGCAAGTCTCCTGCTTTACAAGAAACAGGAAAAGTAAATGGAACAGGCAGTCATGCCCCATCCCCCGCTCTGAACTCACATCACTGTGAATCTGACAGGATCCGGAAGGTAATGGGCCACATTAAACCTGTTAAAACACCTTATCCATTTTTGTGTCTATTGTTTCACTAACCCAGTGCCATTAGGCTGCCACACTGTCTTCAGCATACAATATATTGAAAGTAATGGAGCGAAGAGTAAACCTGGCATGGTGGAGCAGGAACTAGCACTGATAGATTTCTCGCATCCCTAATTAAAAGTCTACCAGCAATACAGCAGCAAAAGCAGGATTTACATGAGACAAAATTTCCTCTCCTCTTCTAATCTAGCTCCTACAGAGGACACCTTTTCTCCACAGTGTTTCTGCTACTGCAAAATTTCGCTACCCCCCCCAGCCTGAAAAGGCACGAGAGCATCTCGGCTATTTAAACCGAACATTAAGCAAGAATGGTGTGTGTGCATCAGACCCCACAGTGAACTAGATTCCTATACAAACGTACGCAAAGAATATGCTGATTTCCAAATCCTGTATTTATGCATGAATGAAACGGGCAAGGCCTCAAGTCTGGTATTAAGCCTGAGCAATATCATTTAATGACTCTGAAAAAGGGCTTAATTGTTTGAAGTTCCTATTGGACATTTGGCAGTCGTTCATTAAAAATTTTGTGCATGCCTGAGGGTTCAGTGTTGCGGGAAGCAAACGCAATGAGCTTGGCGGCGGTGAAGGGATGTGTTCGGAATAGCAAAGAAATAGTTAAAACCTGACACCCTTTAGGGCCTTTAATGAGCACACGCAAACAGAGTGGTCCGTCGTACCATTAAACATTTGTGTTTCAATTATGACGCAACCTGTAAATTAGAATAAACCCTGTGCAAGCATATTGTAAAATTTCCTTAAATAAATGACTCATTTTCATTTATTCCACACTGAATTGCAGTTATAATCACCAAGAAAGTTAAAAACACAAGTTAAACTGGTACAATAAAACTGCAATGCCTGACATCAGGATTCAGACATAAACTCAGACATAATCCATGTTAAATGCCTAGTCTTTATAACTGTATAAGCATTCAAACAGAAAAAAGAAAGAAAGGGAGAAAAATCATGAAAGTAACCTATTTAATTCAGGTTCATAAAACTCCATGTATTATTTATTATCCAAGTTGGTCTTTATTATAAACTAAGAGGCTTCTGTCTGTGTATAATACCAGCGCTTCTGAATTGATATTTCATCATTTCAGCATAAATGCATGTATCACTTCCCGGGCACATGTAAATGGGGGAGAATTATAAGCAACCATGAAGACCAAGACACTTTGAGACAAAAGCAGGGAGAAAGTAACTGAAATGTACCACTTATGAAGAAGATACAGAGGGGGAAAAAACAACGTCTGACTATCCCTGTTAACAGTCTACTCAGGCTCCAGAATCTGAAAGGTTCACTGTACCACCAAGACACTGGGATCTGACTGACTAGGCGTGCAGGGAACTGTTGAGGGGTGCCACTGAGATAGGCCAAGCACGAGCTCACTCGCCAGAGTGTACAACGTGTGAGACGGCAGGAAAACTAAACATATCGCTACATTTGACATTTCACAGAATCGGCTTGCGTAGCAGGGTGGCAAGAAAGAAACCATTACTAAAAATAAATCCCCAAGCCCAAACAAAGGTTTTAGACCAAAAAATGGAGTGATCCTGCAGAAATATGGCGAACAGAGTTGTGGTCAGATATGACTAAATTGGAAAGGGCTGGTCTGAATGCTAAGTGTCTCCTCTAGCATAGACCCAACACAATGCCTCATATAGCGAACATAACCCCTATAGCAAAACATAGAGGTGGCAGCATCAGTCTATATCATCGTTTCCCAACCCGGTCCTCGGGGATCCACAGACGGTCAATGATTTTTCTCCCTCCCAGCTCCCTGCTAGACAGTGCACATTTTTGCTCCCTCCCAGCTCCCTGCTAGACAGTGCACATTTTTGCTCCCTCCCAGCTCCCTGCTACACAGTGCACATTTCTGCTCACCGTGAGTTGGGAGGGAGCAAGAATGTGGACTGTCTGCGGGTCTCCAAGGACCAGATTGCAAAACACTGCACTATATGAGTGAATTAAAGTACAATAATTGATTGCAATAGGGTAACTGCATATGAGTAGTGATGTTAATAAACTCTATGGAGCACTGCAACAAAATGCTAGCCAAATAAATTAATGCTCTGCAAACCAGAGCATTAATCTAACTAAACTTAATAATACAAAAAAAATCGTAAAAGCCTTTTTGATTTTTTTTTTGTTGTGGTAATATAATGTATTACTTTTGAACATTTAGGTTTTAGATAAAAAAATAATGATTTGAAATGTATATGGACCATTTTGCAGTTTCACAAAATGGAAAGACCTGTCACCCATTACAGAGTTATTATTATAATGTTCTATGTTCTAGTATAAGACCTCTGGATAGTACTCGTATCATTTGTTCCTTTTTGGCTGGACAAAGTTCTTTTATAAAATATAACTGTTATTTGCTGTAAATAATTCAATAGTTGTTTCAATGTCATTTTGTTACCACAGCACCGGTTACAAAGAAAACGCTGATCTGGGTTATTGCAACTAAGACTGCATGACACTAAATGTCAATAAATAAGATTTGCACCAACACAAAGTGTTCATACACTAATTTATAAATTACTGTAGCTTGCCTATTTTTACATCTATAATTTGAATACTTGCCCAAAATTCCTTTCAATTTTCTGCTTGTGCTATGATCCACATTGCAATTACTTTGTAATTCACTGTTAGGCTTGTTAAATCCATAATCTAAAATATCAGTTACTTACACCGTGCGACACATTCGTGACACCTTGATTAATGGCAACTCTGAGCTTGGGCCTGGAAGAAAATCCTTAAGCTCAAACTCAACTCCGAAACATTTAATGATAATAATATCATTACACATTGACTAATTGTCACTTTTTGACAAATAGTTACTAACAATGTTAAACGGTTCATCAGCCACTTTATTTGAGCTAAAAAGACTGTTTTCTGGATCTTGATATTGTTGCGAAATATTAAAAGTGCTTAGTCAGTACAATTTTTGTCATATTACTGTTCTCTGTCCATTTTATTATTTCACTGTTGCAGCCATGGTTTAAAGTGTTTTTTGAATGTATCATATTTATTTTCCTCTTGTAGCAATAAAATATTTTATATCCCTCTTATAGTACTGAACTGTCCCTGTTTGATAAGCACATTTTTTGCGGTCAAGGACAGGTAATCTGCATTAAACACACCATTCAAGGAAATTTCACCCAACAGTTATCATCACTACCTGACTGCTTCTTCATGTGGAGGACATTGGAGAACTGTCTCCTAAAATCGTGCTACGCTCTTCCCTACCACTGGTCTGCTGTCATAGAAACAGAATTCTCCTCTACATTGTAACCAGAGCGGCTAACGTTCTGTTAATATATTCATTGGAGTACTTGCTGTAATTGTCTTTCTTGAAGTAAGTTAATGTGTACTGGTATGCCAGTAAAATTAGCTTTCATTAGTAGCTGCTAGGGGTAATCAGCCAGGGCAACAGGGCTCTTTTGAAGTGTCTGGAACCATTAACAAAGCCAATGGACTAGACGTCTGTAGCGTCTCTCTTTCACTAGTCTTTCATTGTTTATTCAAGTGCTTATCCCTAAAAAGACCCTTAAACTTCAGTTTGCCCACCAATTAGCTAAATCTGCAGCATTCTCCGTCAGTTTAACAATATATGTCATTGTTTGAATCCCATCCTTCATTATCGTTTAGGCAAGATCGATTCATTAACAAATCACATGAACTCATGAGTGACTGACTCATGTAGTTATGGTGAGATGAATGACCTAAATAAGGGGAACAAATTAATATAATTATGTGCTTCATCATCCAGATTGCGACAAATGACTGTTTTGACTGGAGAGCTTTTGTGCAATAATGTCGGAATGGGTGCTGCAGAGAAAGTCATGAACTGGCACACTATACGCCGGCAGACAAAGGGGCCGCTCTACTGTTTCTTCTCTGTGGGAATTTACAGCATTACTTACTCTATTTTATTCTTCTTCCACTAGCTAACATTCATCTGCAGTCAACTGTCTACACTGAATGTGGATCTAGGAAAACATTTTTGTCACTGATCTTGTGGTTATTATTATCACAAATGTTTCAGGCCGCAACGAGTTTCTATGTGTTTGTATATATAGATAAAGAACAAGATGGACTCTGTCTTAGCAAAACCCGAACAGCCTCGACACACATCTGTTCCTAAATAACGAGGCACGATCCCAGCTTAAAGACTTCGTAACACACACCTATGAGAAGTCAAGATTTCAATAATATACCTTTAAATGCAATTCAACAATGTGTGTGCATTTTATTTGCAGTTCCATTGAAAATTGAAGACTTTTCCTCAAATTTTGGCTACCATTTTGGCAAAGTCAACCAAAAAATTCCTGTGAACTTTTTTAAGAGAAGAATAATCTACTGAATTGAAGCAGACAGAGGTTCCCTTCCCCTACTGCCTGTGCCGATATTACTGCATGCTTCACCTCATTACGAAGTCACACGCCAGAATCCATCTTCAATAACCACTCGTCCAGTCAGGGTCTCAGTAAGTTAGACTCTTTCCTTGGAAGCACAGGGCATAAGGCAAGGCCCATTCCCGCTTGTTGCACGACAACTTTGAAGGACTTACCCATTTATGCATTCAGAAAGGTTGCAATCTTGACTAAAAATCTGACAGATTGACCAGTAAATTAGTGTTTAAGGCTCCAAGACTCAAATACCTTAAAACACTTTAAAAGTAAAAATGTTTGCATACAACTTTGAGTGAAGATATGTGATACTTCATCTATGATGCTTCTTGAGCAACATTAACCCTGATTATATGAAATTCATAATAAGATAACTGACAATGTGCAAATGTTATTTAGATTATAGTATTATTTGACACTGCACACTAATGAAGTTATCTTTTATAAGTAATGACAAAGAAAAGGAAAATCAAAAATTGCATGCCTAATGAATGATTTTTGTTTTTTAATGGTTTAGAACTTTTTTTAAAAAAGATAATCACTGAATTTCTGGCTGTGTATTAAACTGGTCGAACATCAGGCATGCAGCAGCTCTCACTCAAAACAGTAATTAATTTAGCAAATGCTTTTGTCGAAAAAGGTGCACAAGCAAGGATCATTGAGCAGGGTCAGCCAGTACCTGGAGCAATTGGGGTTTAGGACCTTGACCAAGTGCCTAATGGTGCCAGCCGTGGGATCTGAACTGGTGACCTTCCGATCACAGACGCAAAGCCGTAACCCACAGAGCCACGCACAACCATTCCTGATCTTTCTATGAGCTGGAAAATAGGTGCTTTATGAGTGTATTTCAAATTATTAAGGGAAAACCCAGCATGAAAAATGCACTCAAGATATTTTGTTCAGATCTTTGAATGGAAACAACTGTACAAACAAAGTCCATCCACAGGTAGGGAATAACCCAAAATGGGAAACCATCCCGCTGAAGGACAGGCATACCATTCACACCTACCGACCTTTTGGCAACTCCAGTTCACCTTAGTTTGTTTTTCTTTTTTTGGTCTGTGGGAGGAAATGGATGAACCTGGAGGAAACTCCACAACATCATGGGCAGAACATGCAAACTCCACAGACATAGAGCCAGGGCACAGACTCGAACCTTGGTCTCTGGGGGTGTAACCACTGCACCACTGCGAGTCATGTGTAGCAAATGGTTGGATAACAGTGAATGAAAGTGAATGAAAACATTCTAAGGTCTAAGGGTCACTGCTGTGCTGTTACACCCATGAAGAGGCTGATCAGGATGGTACCAAACCCCTGGTGAGCAGGGTTTGGTCACTCAAGACTGCTAAAGCCATATGTTTCAATTAACAAGCGCATTGAGTCCCCATTCTGTGCTGCAACAGGCATCCAATACTGCTGGCCACATTTGTTTTCCAGGCAGCAGAGATGAATTAGAAGGACAAACATCTTGGTATGGCTGATTAATGACACCTTATTCGATAAGGAAGCCACAGCTAAACATGCTTTTATTATCGTGGCCAAAAAAAGTGTGTTAAATCCAATTATTCGGCGTCTTATGTGAAGCAGTCCGAGATGACAAAGTGGTAATGGCTGATCACGCCCTGAAGCACCACGTTTCAGCAAGTAAAAAAGCCATGTAATGATGAGGATGATGAAGGAGAAAAAATCACCATGCCTGGTTAATTAAAATAAACATACACCCTTTGCCATGAGATGACATAACAGACATAGATGGAAAACCCAAAATCATTAAAAAAAATATCCAGTATAACTCTGAGGGCAAAAAGCGCTTAAGGGCAAAATGCTGCGTCATGCCACCGACCCAGAATTCCAGAAGTCTGCACATTTCCTTACACATTAATATCAGTTTTGACCAACTTTGACTATTTCCATTTCCCCAACATCACCAAAGGCCAGTTTATAAGTAATAATCATGCCCAGATTCTCCACCCCATTGCCTTGCATCATCCAGGAGAATGAAGATTCTGATCGTGTCCTTGGCAAACATCATAACTCTCCGCTAGACTGAACAACATTGGGGAGCAGAGGGATCATGTTTAGAAATATACGGAACTACTGTGTAATTCTTAAAGTGCTATGTCCCACAGTGCAGGTGGATTCACGTTACATAATAATTAGAACAAAACACTATGATATATTGATATTAAAATTACTATAACTTATTGTGTTATATCTCAGGTGAATCTGGACCTACATATTGGTTTATAGCTGAAAAAAACTTGAAGCTGAAAAGGTTCCCCAAAAAATTCCATACAGGAGAGTTCTGCTTGATCAATTTCCCAGTCCGTTTTTTGCATCCCAAATCACAGGCCATCAAACAAAGTGCTCTTCTTCTCCAACTTGATTATTAGTTATGCTGTTGAAGATGTAAATCCCGGACCAAACTACTGAAAATCATCAACCCTCAATAATGCATCAGCTCTGTGAACACCCACTCAAAAGAAAATGGACCTTGTTTCATTTATTCAGTAAGTGGAATTTTATCATTCACACTGCAACTTGACGTAACTGCAGTCAGTCTGAGTTTGAGTATAATGACAAACATGCCAACATCAAGAATAGGGATGAGACAGCATTGTCAAATATTTGAGAACGTGTATAAAATCAAAGTCTTTAAAACAAATAATAGTAAGCTATTTTAAATATTTAATTGTCATTTGTGTTTTCTAGTAAGCTTGCCATTTATTCGCTGTTTTTGCATGAGCTCTGTACTGTATGCACTCTCTGAACCACTCATTAACATTTTCATCCTTGCTCACTCGTAGTGTGGCACATTTGTAAGAAATTTAATAAAAACAAGAGAGGCAATCAAGAAAACAAGAACCACCAGAAGACATTAATTTCTCACTATATGGAAATATTTTGGATTCCATATAGACGATACTAAGCAAATGTATATGATTTGTCAACACTCATTTGTGTCTGTTGGCACAACTTGCAGCAACATGTGTAAGAGAATCTGATTATGCTGCTGCTGATAATTTTATTTGTAGCCTATACATTCAAAGTGTCGTGGTTGTCGTCAAGAATGTTTTTGAAATTCATGTTCTGTGACATTCAATCTTAATAAAATTTTCAAAAAGAGTGTACCAGTGTACCAGTAGAAACTTTTTGGCGAGTTAACCAGAATGTGAACTTGCTTTTGCCAGTAAAGAACAAATCTCTATTGGTAGATAATAACAAGTTCTATTTGGTTATTTGGGGTAAATTTAATTTCAGCTTAAGTTTTGTTTTATAAATATTGGAATATTTATCGCAAATATTTTAAATATCACAATGTAAATTTTTCCAATATCATTCAGCCCCGGTTACTTAGTCAAGGCTAATTTTTTTATGTTTTAAGTTATCCTTTTGCAACAATGAGTGATGTCTCATTCTGGAAATAAATGAATTGACTAGACTATAAGCTAGAGATGTCTTGTTAAGATTGTGTTGTTAAAAATAAAGAAATTGCCATTCGCCGTGACTGCCCAAGGCGCAGGCTATTAAACGTTATTGTATGATACTGCACTTGACCTATCCCTTTAGTGTAATTTAATTTCAGTTTCAATTTAATTTTGTCAGGGTCAGCTCCTCTTGTCCCAGTCTGTTGTGTCACTTCCCCGTTTGGCCAGCAGGCGTTGCTGGTCATCCCGTCCCTCCTATTGTCAGCCTTTGTGTTTTCCCCTGCTCCTCGTTGACTCGTTGAGGATGCAGCTGCCTGTTAACCCCTCTGTCTGGTGTTCAAATCCCGCCTCCTCTGTTTTTGTATTTTGTTCCCTAGGGTTTCATTTGTATGAGATTTCTTCTTCCTGTGTCTTCTGATTTGTATTTGGATTTGGTTTCACGCTTTGTGCCCGTGCTTGTGTTTTTACCTGTCTGTTATTCCCCTAGTGTACATTCTGTTTCTTAGTTTCTTTGTTGGTTTGAGTTCCCTGAGTTTAATTATTAGTTTCAGCTGTTGCCTGTTTTTGTGCCTGCCCTTGTGTGTTTACCTGATTGCTCGTTGCCCTGCCCCCCTCCCGGATTGGTTAAGTGTCTATGTCTCACTCCTGCTGTGTCGTTACCCGGTTTAGCTTTTGTATTTAAGTTCCTGATCCTGTTCTGTTCTTCCTGGACTCGTTGATGTTTGTTGTCGTAGTTTTGCTGTTTGATGTGTGTCTTACCTGCCTGCCCCATTTGTAATTAGTCTTTGTTTATCCCCTTTTTGCTTTTGACCCCTCGTGGTCCTTTTTTGGTCTTTTTTGTAGTGTTCCTAGTGTCTTCAATTTTGTTCAATAAACCCCTTCTGTTTTGGTGAGCCACAAGTGGGTCGTCTACATTCTGTTTCCTGCCTGCACTATGCCTCGTCCACGCACCAGATCCAACCCGGTCCATGACAAATTTATTCAAGTTACTTTTTAATGGTTACATACAATGAGTAATACATTTCGTATGGAAACAAATGGTGAGGTGGGGCGTGGATAAATGAATATGATTCGTATTATTTGAATAGTGTCTGGTGAAATAGTGCCTGAGATGCCCACCCCTAATCAAGATGATATACCCAGTACAAAGCAGTTAAAAAAACCTTTAAGTTCCATTTTGGTAAATGCATTCAAGTAACAAAGTGCATTTTGAAATTAGAGAGAACTGTATAGCTGGCAAGTTATTCATCAAAATACACTGGCAACCCTTCCATGCCTTAATAAACTTCAGTGCATGTTGTAGTGATGTAATCAGAAAGAGGCACTGTATTGCCAAAACATCTGTTTAAATAAGAGTACCAATATCAATAAATGAATGACAAAAATAAACGTATAACAGTCCCACAGTCCCAGGATTACTTAGCACAGCACTGGAAGAGCACTACATTATTTGTTTATCAGTAAGTGTTACTGTTCTGTATTGGAAACGGTGTTACACACATACAGTATAAATGGAACTGAATTCAACTACACACAAGGGTGACTGATGCCAAAGCACTTTAACTGGCTTTTATAAATTCACACACATATCTGACATTTTGGATATATCACTCTCGATTACTATTATCACAGAATATGTTTCTTCTGATGCCCAGAGTCTGCACGTTTGCCTTTTATCTGTTTTGCAGTATATGCTTCACCTAATTTCATGGGAATGGTGATTAAGCCTTGCTTAAAGTGCCAGGTCCTCTTGCCTGTTCATAGATTATCACCATCTAAATCTCTATCACAAGCGAACATATGACTAACAAATAAAGAACTCCTGGTAAAATTCTTGTCTCTGATCGTTCGTTCTGAGCGACCCAAAGTGACAGACGCTATACCGGCATCTTAATTTGGCACTTACATGTGGAATATTGTAACAGATGTTTGTCTATATATAAATCTGAAAGTTAGCAGCCAAGTCTGAACTGGCACAGTTGGAGCTGTGGATTTGTTGAGTTGGAATGTGTTAATTCTATTAGGCTGCCTTTTGCAGGCAGTGACGACTGGACAAAGTAGGCACGTATGTAACGATCCCATCCGAGAAACAGATCGGAGGCGCATTTCCATTACAGTATTTTCATCAAGCGACAAGACCTCGACACACGCATTAAGCAAGTACGATCATTTTAGCACAATTCACAATCGGGCAGCAAGTTCTGGGCTATACGGTGCCAGTACTGGAAATATAGCGGCTACAAGTTAAATATTAAAATATGGAGTTCATATTTGCTGTCCATCCTATCCCGCCATGCTTCATCTGAAGTACTCAAACGTCCCTGTGGTCCATGCGGCGCAGTCGTAAATCACACTTGAGCATCTTGGTGATAAACATCTAACCACACATTGTTTTTGATTAAAAAGCCAAAACTATCTTCCTAATACCAGTGTAACAAGATTCGCATAAAAATATGGAGATTTAAAACAAAATAATCCCCGCAGACAGCTGAATTGTGTCACAGGTCTAAATACACAGCAAACAGCAATGTGCGTTTAAGAAAACCTATACATATACATATAATAAAGCCTTTATTACGTGAATTCAATGACACCCAGACACGACAGGTAAGAGCGCACAAATATTTGCGCTCACGCTGTCAAACTGCGCAGCGGAGAACATGCAGCAAAGCCATCCGGCGACAAGCAGACATGGGCTTTGGAGATTTCCCCAGATCAGGATAACTTCACATAAAGCACACAGGAAACTGCCTCTTTTTCATCGCTTGATTAACAGGCAACCGTCTCGAATGAAGCCTTCATCAGTTCATCAACTACGGCAACAGTTGTTTGTCGTAATTTGATACGGCAATGCAGAAAGAACCACACGATAACGATGACCGCTACAAATGCACTGTCAAAATACAGATAAATGCAAGGAACGTGCTAGGGGGAAACTACGGCTTCTGTATCAAGACTACTGCAGTTGATTAAAGTGCTAACCTCAGTTTCATCCATTTTTATATGGTTTCGTTTAACCACTGAAAACCGCCCGTAGACGCGTAACTAATCTGTTAAATACTGTAAACCAGATTGTTTACTACGCTGTCCAAAATACACCTGTACCTATCTTACACGAAATATACATTCAAGACCCATGTAAAATGAAATTAAAATCAAACCGGTTCTGCAAGACATTTAGTGCTAGAAAACTACACTCTTCGGCTCGGATTTCTGACATATGATATCGTTGGCAAACGCTTTCAATTTCAAACACTTAAAAGGAAAATAAGTCTTACCATATTAGCATCAAAGCCATGTAAATCCTCCCCAGATGGTCTCAGGCAGAAACTGCTCCTAAGTAAGAAGCGTATGAGGAAGCAGAGTACCGCACCAGGCGCTCTGCCGCCCTCTGTCTGCCGTTTCTGACCAAGGCAGCGCAGCCCAAGTGCGGCTTTACCTCGTCAGAGACCGGCTCCCATTGCAGCCGGGAGGTCTTCCACTAACTAACAGCACGGAAATATTATCAAAGCGGTGTTAAACATACATCCGAACGCATAAAGAGTGACTCTAGATAGCATTTTACAGCTGCGATCAAATTCATATAAATCCAAGTGTCTTCTTACTCGATGAGATCTTAAAATTGCAGTGAAAATAAAAGCGGAGAGGATAATTATCACCGAAAATGAAATAAGATATGGATGGTAAATAATTTATTCTTGCACATCGCTATTAAAACGGTAATGCTTAAGTAGACGATAGGATATAGAAAAATACGTAAAAGCCGCCTACAATAGAAGCGTAAAACCGATAAGTAAAAAAAAAAAAAAAAAAGTTCCTCCGAGGTTTAAATTGATGCTCAGTATTACGGCGGGGAATGTTATCTGTCCATCTGTTCACTAAATAGGATTAAATTAAATCCCGGTGAGTCTCTGTACTACAAATCCAAGGGAAGGTAGCAATTGGTCAAGGAAATAAGGACTTCAAAATATTTTAAAAGAGGAATCTGTAACTTCCCGTCGCAATAATTTACTTACTTTTTAATCAAACCCACGTAATGTCTTTATTTTATAAAAGGCTTAGGGGGTCATCATTATTTGTACAACGTTATTCGGAGCGGCATACAGCTATAATTGGGCTGGTCCTCTTAAACGTTGTTCTAGTCCCTATCAAAACAGGTATGTCATCACCCGCCCTAGCTGCACCACCTACTTAAGCTTACACAACAGAGATGTTCACGGCATCCACCCGGAGAGCACTGCTGCAGGTAGATTTTTTACTGGTTTTATATAAGCTTTTAGATGTCTGAATATTTCAGCATTACCTAAGTATTTTACATATACCCAGTTGCCACTTTATTAAGTAGCCTTGGTAGTTCCAGGTAATACCCTGTTTTTGTCTCCAAAACCACATCATGGGTTGGATAGAGATGTCTGTCCCTCTGACTGCTGGCTGTTCTCCTCTGACCCCCCCCCCCCCTCGTTAATGAGGCATTTTGGCTGCAGAACTGCCACGGAGTGGATGATTTTTGTTCATCAAACCGTTCTCTGTAGACTTTAGGAACTGTATGGCGTGAAAATGCCAGGAGGGTGGCCGCTTCTGAGATGCTGCAATCACCACCTCTGGTACCTAAGAATCTCATCACTTAGTTCAGGCGTCTTAGCTGCTGTAATGCACTGTAACGGAACCTCTCGACCCCCTCTGTGTGCCGTATCTAGTTGCACCCACATGGTTCGCTGTTTGGAAGAGCAGGCTGCTCACATGGACCAAGCATGTTTAATAAAGAGGTTACTCAGCAAATGTGACCTAAACCTAGTGTTTTAAATAATAAGAGGGTGTCTGGAGGAACTATAAAAGACCCTCACTCCGATTTAAATGTAGCTACCAAAATGTAACATTGTAGTCATTAAAAGCTAGCTACATTAGTAGACAATGCAATCATTAAGGGACTGGGTAGATTCTGACACTAAAATCAGAAAAATACAAGTGATGTGAGCTACCAATAATATTCCTAATAATGAATCACAGTGATTCATTTAAATAAATAAATGAATAAATAAAAAGCAACAGTTCTCAGTTCAAAATGCATCTACTAAAATTAACTCTGATAATTTACAAAAGGAACTTGACACCATTTTTGTTTTTAACTCCTGAAAGATTAATGTTGTAATGATTAGAAGCCCTGCGTTGGGTTGGCGCCCCATCCTGGGCTGCTCCTCGCCTTGCGCCCGCAGCCTCTGGGACAGGCTCCAGACCCCCGCGACCCTGATCGGGATAAGCGGTTTCAGAAAATTTTCTGAGCTTCTCCTATAATATGAAGATGCATATGCATCCAAGGTTAGCGTTAAAGCATTATATATTAGGAAGTACAACTTCTATCCATCTTTTCAAACATTTATCCTGGTCAGGGTCATGGGGGGAGCACACAGCTACACAACAGGCAATTTAGAGCCTGTGTTTCTTTAGGAGGAAACATGCGCACACACACACACACACACACACACACACACACACACGGCATGGAGAGAATGTGAGCTGCTAACGGTGGAAGAGTACACCAACATGGCTACCCACTGAACCCAAAAATGGAACTAGAACACAACAAACACACATTGGCCCTTACTTGTATTTGTCATATAACCAGGACTTGCCATACAGTCTTGCTTAATTCAAATTTATTGGTTTGACAACAAAAAAACACTACTTCATTCATTTGTTTACAAAAATATGTATAACTATATCACATTGGAATCCACCAGTAGTTTTAAGGAAAACATTAATTTCAAGTAGTAATAAATTGCAACCCAAATTAAAGCTCTTATTAGTAACACCTTTGCAATAACATAAAACACCAAACATTTGTGTTTAGTCTCACTTTAGGAGCCAGTGACTCCAGTTGCAATCAGCAAAATAGCAAGAACAGAACTGATTGAGTCAGTCAAAAAAATTATGACACTTAATACAATGAAAATGTAGGAGTGGTAGATACGTGCAAATACGTTACGCATTGCTTGTCAATGGACTTTTGTTATGAAATCAAATTTCTTGTTCTGACAGCGCAAGTGAGCATTTAAAAAGCAGGCGTTTGCACTGTTATGTTATGAAGTTACGGCACATTTTAATCTTTATGCTGCAAATGCATGCCACTTATGTTCAGGAATCATCAACCTCACCATACCCAGACTAACATGTCTGGGGCAAGACTCATCTGTGACCACGGTAAAACACTATGTGACTACATTTTAAACACCATGTCCATGATAATAATTGCATTATGGTCACAACGTATGTCATAATTTGCCATGGTGTTGACCCTGGTTACGTCAAACCCTGCATATAACTCAGCTGAGGTTGTAGTCGTTGAATCTCAGTAATTCATGCCGGACTGCAATCAACCCACATTTGTTTAGCTAGGAAAGCCTTTGAACAATCATCATAATTTTGAGATTATATATTGTTGACGGCAATACAATTAAATGACTTAAAGCAAACTATTTTAATAGGCCTTGCGGACTTTCTAGAGGTCATTTTTCACGGAGGCAACGTTGAGAGACATCTCCAGCAATCAACCCTAGATGTCCCTCTCTTTGTCAGAAACATCTGCCTTAATGTGCATGCAGGCAAGATTACATTAATAGTTCACCACTGACCATACTAGGCAACAATGAAACAATGCATGTTTACGTCTTAATATAAATAGATGAGAATGTCTTCTGATGTGTTGAAGTCAATGATCTTTATAGAAGATTTCTGTATTTCACGTGTATGAATGAATGTTACATTTATATAGCGCTTTTCAAGACACCCAAAACGTTTTATAGATCCAACGGGGAGCCACTTCAACCACCACCACTGTATACCACACACCTGGATGGTGCAACGGCAGCCATTCTGTGCCAGTACGTTCACCACAAAATAGCTATGGTGGTCAAGGGGCAGGAGAGAATTCACCAGTTAGATATAGGGGATGATTAGGAAGCCAGATTGGAAATAGGCTCAGGGGGCAGTTTCAGCCAGGACATCGGGGTACCACCTCTACTCTTTCTAAAGATGCCCAAGGATCTTTTATGACCTCAGAGAGCTGGGACCTCAGTTTTACGTCTCATCTGAAGGATGGCGCCATTTTTACAGCACACGGTCTTTGTCACTCCTCTGGGGCATTGGGATCCACAGAAACGACAGGATGGGCTAACCTATTGGCCACACCAACACCCCTTGTATATAAGTGGTGCTTAAAATAACCTGTTCATTTACTTTTGTTCCCAGAGGAACAAATTAAACGTTGCACCAAAAGTCACACTATGTTCACCGCACAGTTAATTACATGCATCAGGCTACATAACTGTTAAAAATCTAGGATTGTCCCTTAGGGCACCTGCCTGCTTTTCACCATTGTGCTCTCCCTGAATTATTTCATTTGAAAAATGTCTGAACAGCATGAATCACTTTGAGTAAAACTGTATGCTGAGTCCCTGCAAGAAAGTTAATCTGAAAAAAATTCTGAATCAAAAGAATACATTTGGGCAAACATCAAAGCGAAACTTCCAGTCCCTTACCTCCAGCACACAGTACTAACATTTAGTGGTCCAGCGACCTCCCCCAGCAGATCCTGCCAGGTGACCGAACATCTGCATTATGGGCGTGACCTCAGACAACCTTCCCTGCTCTACACAAGAGCAGAACACTGGATCTTTTCAGATCACATTTTCAGTCATGATTGCAAGCTCTCTCACCCATCTTTTGCAGAAAAATAACATTTAGCCATTATCCCAGGCCACACATATAAAGTATCTCCAACCTTGAGCAGAAATACGATGTAGTAGCTGAAATTACGATAACTAGGACAAAAGGTTGGATGACAGATTAATGCAAATAACATGCTAGCCTTAGCAACATCGCTTCCCCACAAGAAAATAGAAAACAATGCGCGACGATAAATTTATATTCCGCTACGCAGCTATTTATTCTGTATGCTTGACTGTTCTTCAGTTTGGAAGTACTCATTCAGCATGCCTATAGTGAATAATCGAACACATAGCATAAATTGGCAATAAAGTCTTGGCAGAGCTTACGGAAGCAAGTAAATGCGGTATTTTCCAGCTGTTACTTTAACAGCCTTCAATAACTTACTGGGTCTGTCTACTTTGGATGTTCAGCCAGCAGTAATGAATAAGTTATTCAATGCCCACAAAGTGTAATAAGATACACTTGTAGGTCATTCTCACCAGCTTTTTACAAAGTCATTTTACAGTGGGCTTTTTTTTTCCCTCTTCAGCTTTATCCATGAAACGAAACATGTCACATTGGAACTGCATGTATGTAAAATTTTAATTTAAAGCCATATGTATGCTGTAGACGTAAGGATATGTAGGGCCATTCCGAACAAGATTTGATATAACGGCCACTCTTAAGAATTTCAAAAAGTTTTGAGTGATGTTTTGTGAGTCCTGTGGACGCAGAATGCAAAACACAATCACAATGGCAATCTATGAATTCTAATCAGAAAAGCAATTTTCCTTCTTGCCTTTCAATTTTTTTTCTTTTTTTTCTTCTTCTTTTTAATATTTTGGCCTATTATGGGAAAAAAAAGAAATCTCGATGCCTGGAGGCAGGCCAAAATAAAATAATTTCTAGAATTGTCAATACAAAAGGCAGATGGAACTTTCCTTAATGGGACAAACAGGAAATCAATATCTTGCTCCATATGCAATGTTAAATAGGGACATGGGAGACAAGCCAGAGAATTCATCCATTACACTTGCGGATTAAGGCTTACGCTGGTGCATATTTTTCAAACATTTGTCACTGGAAAGTGTTTGACCGTATTAAAAAGCGCACTAAGCATTACGTTAGTAGGCACCTGCTTGCCACTGCCATTTGTCGGCTGTATGTTTCATTTGCTCTATTCATGCAGGATGACGTTTTAAATGTTTTTTTGCGAGGTAAGTGGCAGGGCATTCACAGTGACATCATACGAATGTCACCCCGATACTAGTTAACTAATAGCTCTACTAATACTACAACTGTTGCTGCTGTTATTCCCACCTACTGTCCTGGTAGCATGGATTAATATCACTTACTACCTGATATTGATGGAGAATTTGATGGGTTACCATTTATGGTTCACTTGTTCAGCTGTTTGATGGTGCATGTGATTGAATGTGGGTGCAGTCGATGAAAATCGAGGACCGTGGGGAATGCAAACTTAGCCACCAACTCGTATCTGCCTTCCTACTTCCTGTGGAGAGCTAGAGAAACTACACTGTAAAGACTGGCTGGCCTGCATTCGCACAACGTGGGAGAATGAGAGCCATTAGTGCCCAGGGTTTGTTGAAATGGCTGAATTTGAAGGCATTCTTGTTACAGATGAGCGAGGACCTGTCATGTTCACCGTAACAAGGGGGCTACTGGGAATCCTTGGGTCATGAGTGTTTGTTTTTCATATTATTGGATCTTGTTATGTAAGGGAATAACTCTGACCTTTTCCTTGACCTTATGTACTGGGATAAGATTTTGACCAGCTTCACACAATCTTGGAGTTAGCTAATGCACCTTCTATTGGCGTCACAAACAAATAAATAATTTCATGCGGTAAATATTGGGAAATGTGTAACAATCTACCAAAAGCAGGGAAAAATATCAAAATGAAATAGCAGCTTCCGTCGCTTTATTGTTCATGGTTTAGATACAACAGCTTTTAAAATTTTATTTTTAGTACTGTATGTGGATGGGTGTTGACTTCTGTTTGTAACAACAGTGTCGCCATGTAAAGTAAAGAAATAATCACGTTATAGTTTGTTCTTGATATCTCACTACACCACAAATCCATACCGCACACTTGTGATAATATTGTTTCTGAACCTCATTTCTCAGGGGCCCGTTCTATTGATTTGAAGACAACAATTTGTCAAACGCTTGTAAGATAAAGTACCTGACAAGGTAACCATTTCTATCTGCGCAGCCATCATCCTGAAACTATAAAGAATACAAATAGTTTAATGTCATTTAGCACTTCTATTTTTAAAAATCATGCAGAAAAACAGCATGCCCCATTGCAACTGCTTAACTAAAGGTATAGGTAAAGTGCATATCTTTATTCCTCTGTAGTTTGAGTTTCCTTTTATAGCTACAGTATATTGTAGAGTCCTGGGGAAGCACCGCAGGGTCTCATCTGGTACTCATCTTTTACTCCATAAAAGTAGAGGTTTGAGAAATACTATGAGTGAAAAATATTTTCTTTCTCATACAAACATCTTTGAATCTTGATTAATCATTCATGGAACAATCTCATAATGCATAGCCTAACAATTTCAGTGGTTTAACTAACATTACCATGAGAAAGTATTCGTCAACATGAAAATTTGTTGTACATCAACAATTATGTGTCTCTGACAACTTGTTAGCGTAATTTAAACATTTTAGCAAAATAATGTTCTAAAGTCATAAACTAAACAGAAAGGTTAATATTAGTATTGCCCTTTACATTAAATTTAATGGGATAACAAGCATTTGGAAACATTTTCAAGATGATGGCTATTAAAGAGATTATTATAGTAACTCATCTTTCACCATAAAAAAAAATTAAACTGAGATTTAAACTTACGGAAATTCTGCATGTCACTCATTTATCACCTAGTTAAAGCAGCGGATGCAGCCACAGCGTCTGCCTGTTAGAATGGCGAACTAATTATTCAGATGATGGGTCCATCTCTGCGATGAAGAAGTTAACAAAAAAGATTCAGTAGAACTGCAGCATTGTGCCTTATGAAACGGTAAAAGATTGCAAAAATGGATGATTGGCACTTCTAACCTTGTAATTTCTAGGTCTCAAATGGTATTTTCAAACTTGGGACCACAGTTTAAAAAGGTTCAAAATAACATTAATGGAAAAATGTTCTCAAAATACAATTTAGTGTACTGTAAGATCAGTGCCAAAAAGTATATTAAAGGCCGTGAAAAGAAAACAAGTGTTTTTCATCCAAACAGATCACTTCAGACTGATAACCAAATGGTTGGTTTGATACAAAGATACAAAGACACTGGAAGGCACTTTCTTAGGACCTTGGGTTCATGATTTGTACATTATTACATGGCTATAGATACTACTCATAATTAAATTTTAATATGCACACCCTGGACAATTTAATTACTGCTTAGCTCATCCTATCTGCAAGTTTGTTTTGGAGAAAAAAAAAACATCAGTCAATGCTTTTGCTATTACTAGTACTGAAGCATTAAGGTTGTTCTGCATCACTGCTGATGTCGTCCTTAATTGTGCATGTTGAGTCTATAAATCAATCCTCTATTAATATTCTCCTTTACCATGACAATCAAACACTGCAGGCCAGCCGGTACAGGAAATGACATAAGAAAGGACATCCCACTGTGACTTCATCAATGATTGTCCTAGTATCACACAGTCTCACCCAAACTGCTTCCAGCATAATCCCCTCAAATAAGACAGACAGAAACATTTTTTTCTCCTATGAAAAATAGGATCTTTTGTTTTGGTAATGTGTACCCCCCACACTCTATTTTTGATAGTGTACGTTCTTCTCTGAACATAACAAATTGCCAAAAGCTACTGGAAGTCTGGTTGACAAGTTTAGAGAACTGGGAGCGGGGGCCTATTACGGCGATTCTAATTGTGCATTGTCTCGTGTCACAGAGAGACCCGAGGCGATCGGTGTGAGAGCTGGTTGAACACACAGGCAGTCGGTATAAAAATGTCAAGTTCACAGTCATGTGTAGCCCCTGACTTATTGCTTTGGTCCCCACCTCATCTTCTTTAGAGGTTAATTAAATCAGTCGAGAAACACATTTAACTTAACCATACCTCCGTGACTTCGTTGCCATCATCGACTCCTTGCTTGTAGCATATCTGCAGGATTCTAACAACATTTAAGTTCTTCTTGTCTTGAAAGGCAAGAGTAGTTCATTGTACAGTCAACGACTGTTGCTCCCAAAGGGGGAATTATGTCAGGAACATTGCCAGTTTCCAATCCGTTACAGTCCTCTAAGCTCCTTCCCCCAACCCATTCTCATTTATAAACAAAAACACTAAAAGATCCTGCCTATTTACAGAATAAAACAAATTAAATTATTCTATTGTAGAATGAAAATGGACATATAATTTAATGAGAGAGCATAGAGCCAATGTTCAGATTTAATTCCTCCCTACGTAAGGGCTTGTATCCAGGAGTAAGATTATCAAGGAGGCATGTATTATACCGTCCCAAAACAGTGACTAAAATATTCCTAAAATGTACCGAAAAATGAGGACTTTCCTTAATTTAAAGTCTGGATTTTTTCCAAAACCAAAAGGTAAAGGAAGGACCAATGAGCTGCCTAGAAGTAACATCTTGCAGTATAATGGTTCTGGTCGTCATTTGTAATTGCTTTCTTTTTTGCGGGTGGAGCGGTGAGGGGTGCATTTAGTTTATCTCACACAGACAAGCCCCCCCCCCCCCCCCCAGCGCCTCAGCTAAGTGGGTAGGGAAGCAGATGGGGTGACCAGCTGGGACCAGCAAGGAGCTGGGTGCAATGCAGACAGATACGGATGTTGCAATGAGTTCAGATTCAGAGAGTACAGTAGCCTGGTGAAACTACAAGCCAAAATCAATGTGCCCTAAAGGGTGGCGCCATCAGCCACCTGTACCAGCATTACGCCTTTCCAAGGTGGTGCATATCCGCGGTTGTTCCTCTTACACTTTCCAGGAGGCTTGAAAACCATCGTCTTTTCACGTAATTGCCGATAAATGCCACTGGATAAGTGTCCCCCCCGAAGATGGATGGATGGGTGGATGCAGTGCCAGATCCATAGTCACCCAAAGAAGCTAAAGAACGATGAAGGCATACCGTGTAAGCAAAAGTGACTCGTCATCTGCTGTATGTGGGGTGTTCCTTGACAACTGCCATTGCATTCTGATAACGCCACCTTCCCCACCCCCACAACCGCTGGCTGTCAGATTTGTTCTACTGCCAGGTGGATGGAGGGATGGATGGATGGATGGATGGATGGATGGATAACTGAATCAAAAATGAAACGTGAAGTACTGAAATAACGTATTTATTTTGAAAATAAATTCTATGCTGAACAGTAAACAAGTATAACAAACTTAAATCCAGCTACAAAAATGAAGACAAACAACAATCCGTCCATTCATACATCTACCTGTGCTTAATCGCGTCTTTCAGATCTTTCTTGGAAGAACTACTCACAAAGGCAGGAAGGGACAAAACTCTAAATTGGTTTCCCTTGGAAATCTGCTATTGGAATAGAAGTGAATAACATTGAAGCTGTCAGCCATTCATATATGTCAGTGTATAGGAAAGCAATGGGAATAGATTTTTTCAGCAGTCTTAAAGTCTTTTGCTATTGCCTGTAATGTTCAGGTCTTTTCTCTGCTTTACAGAATAATTAAGCCTAGATTACTGCACATATTAAACAGTTGTGCGCCAACAAAGACGGACGATCTCAGAACGAAGGTATCAATAACAGAAACCTCTCCTGGGTGATATTTGTCTTTTTTTAATTATTACTCTGCAATCATTTGCACACTGGGTTTAATGATAAATGACACACAAATCTTAAATCCCTTACGTATCCTTGTTGACCCATCTCCCTGGAGATGTCATTAGGGCAGAAGTGTACCTACTGTGTTCTGAACTCCCTAAAAAACAACAAAACAAAAATATATAGCTGTCAAAGCTCTGATGGCAGAGGCAGCGATGAGAATCTGGCAAAAGTCAAACAGACGTCACAGTGAATGACACACAAGGCATTAATATGTGTGTTGGAAACGTTTAAACTTTCAGGCCATGAGGCTAGATGTCGATGTCCCGTGATGAATTATTAATGCGGAAGGCTTCCACCTGGCCAGATGCACGGCATCCTTTTTAGACATCACGGCCTGTTTAAGTGCCATATGTCAACGTGCGACAGTAGGGCAGCTCAGACAGTATAAATCATTGCATTAGCATGGAGTATACTTCAGATGAGCTTTGTCATTAGCTAACTATGACTAAGTTCCATGACAGGAAAGAATAATTGGCTTCACTCTGCCTTAGGGGACAGTTTAAGTCAACCAGCCTGCTGGTTCCCAGCTCTGGTCCTGGGAGACCCAGTGTTCACTGTTTTAATCATACCTAGTCCTTTATACACTAGACTTGATTGAGCTATTCTCAGCACATTACGACATACCCTGGCATTTTACACTGTTTTAGTTGGTTTTGCACTACTAAGAAAGATTAAACATCTGTAATTTCTACTTTATTGGTACCATTTAATATTAATAAGATCAGGAAACATAATTACAGTCAATTAATTTGATTACTTGACCGTCTGTGGCCCGTGAAAAATTATGCAAATGACTGACTCATTATCAATTAAAGCGAATATTTGTGACGAATTAAAGCGAATTATTTGTTTGACGCGCAAAAATAAGTTAAATGTGGCTGTTAGTAAAAGTAAAAGGGATTTTTATTTTTTAGGAAATCTAGCTGGGCCTCAGTCAATAAGATGTCAAATAAGAAAGACCAGTTCACACAGCGGGTCCCCAGACAACAGGCTGGGGACCTCTAGGTACATGTTCTCTACCTTGTAACCATTAATAGATGCAATCGGTATTTTGTAAAAGCGACTGAGTCTTATTCAATAAGACATTAAATAACAGAAAGTAGCCCACACAGAGGAGCTCAGGTCGAGGCCCATTGGGTCAGTACATTTCAGGCGCCTGTTCTATCCGTGGCCCCCAAATCCCCCAGTGGGGCCTGTGGTAGGAGGTTAGTGGCCCCTCCGCACTATCCTCTCTGCCTGTACCACGTGACCCGTGGCATGTAGGCCGGTGATGGATCACGTGGGCGCCCGCCGGCGCCCTTGATCGTCGGTGGCACGTACGGCAGCTGTTATGCTCAGCTGAGCATAGGAGAATTGGCTTCGGCTAAATTGGGGAGAAAATGGGGGGGAATAATGATAAAAAAGAACCCCCCTTAATAAAGTTAACCGGAGCGGTAACACAAGGTCTTCCTATCACATAACAGAAAAGCAAGCAGACATCCAATAACATTCCTGTGGTGACCGTAGCAACGACAAACTATATTTAATCCATCCACATTTAAAGGGGATTCTACGAATTCAAACGGAAATGCTAAAGCATTACAAATCACTGAGATATTTTTTTTTTTCCAAATGCAACATTTCCTTAAATCATTAAGCAATGGTGCTTATTCTTTAAGCATGGGAGCATTTTATACTTTCTTTTAAAATGCATAATAGATGCAGTTTGATCTGCAGAAATAGCGCAGAGGAAGGGCCCACGATGAACACCAGTGAGAGTAATCAAAAGAACGTTCTGAGTTTACAGGATTATATTTTGCTTCTGGGACTCTCGTCAGCTGTGACCCCTTGTGAGAATAAACCCATATGAGAAGGGTAGTAATTCCCCTATTAAAAAGCTCGGATTTCCCAAGAGCTGAGGGAACAGACTCCAGCGGCACGAACGCTGCTCGCTGCGATAACTTGAAGGCAAGACGATGAGAAAACAATAGCTGGAGAAATACTATTATACACTAATTCCAGTTGTAATGCTATTGTGCTCTGACTAAGTTTTACTGTTATGAAAAACACTATACAAGATGTATACTGCATTCCATTTTTTTTCTTTTGCAGTGACTCGTATGAAAAATCAACTTTGAAGTTAATACCATTAACATTTTACACATTCACACAGTCAATTCCTGCATGGCATGCTTAAAAGATAAATAACAGAAAAGTGCCAGCAAGATCAAGCAGGAACCTTCTGGATCACAAATCCAGTCCATTCACTCCAGCACTTTATCACATGCTGACCTGGCTGATGCGGTGAGAGGGGGAGTGAGGGATGCGACTGTGATATTTTACATTCCCAGATTGATGAAATAAATTAACGTATCTGCCACTTACCTCAGTTCTGTCTTTTTGCATACTAGGCATATCTTTTCGCTCCTGACAAGACTCCAGGCCCTGCATTAAACAATAAGAAATACTTCACTAAGACACCCATGGTGCACATCCTTTAGCATATTCAATTGATGCTACTTACAATGACAGCAACGCTTTGTCTTTCAGAGGAAAAAAAACACATGGGTCCCAGGAAACCACAAAATGCAAACTGAGATGCAGGAAATATGTTAAACATTTGCCTGAACTTCCAGTGTGAAAGAACATTACGTGCAGTAGTTCAATGAAAGTTAAAATGGAGTCGTCGCCGCTTTATTGCATATTAATTACACTTAGAAAATCTCTGGACCGCTGCGTCATTAAAGCGCTGCGCCATTCAGAAGCGGCACGCTCTCACACACCCGGCTGCCTTTATTGCAGACCCAGTGGCCCAGTTTTTGTCGGCTGTCGCAGACTTCTCCATGTCACCAGCTAATTGCTCTGAAGCCACAGAAGATCATAAGGAACGCTGGAGATGTTTGGAGTTAAGTAATCAATCGATTTAAAATGTTTACTGACAGCAGTAGTAGCGTCTGTTCATAGTCATCAGCCTTAATTTATATACACATTTAAATCCAGCCTTCATCACCTGCCACAAGTCTTACTTCTTAATCAAACTGACTGCATCATCTCACCTCTTATTAAACACTGGAGACATCTGCTTAAAGCTAAAAGCCATATTTTCATCTTTCATGCCTATCGATCGAAATTTAACTTTGAGTGGCACAGTGAAGAATATTATACTTATATTCACCTTCAAATCAATATGTTTATTTCTTGTCTTATACAGGGTCATGGGGATTCAGAGCCCGTCCCACAAGCTACAGGCACAAGGCAGGGAATAATCCAGGACAGGGCGCCAAACCATCAAAGGACACACATATCCCACTCACAGGTACAGACAATTTAGCATTCCCCAATTGACCGTAGCATGTTTTTGGATCGGGGGTGGGGGTAGGGGGGGTAAATGGGGGAAGCCAGAGGAAACCCCACAGGAAGAACATGCAAACTCCACACCCAAAGAGCTGGGGCAGAGACTCGAACCCTGGTCCCAGAGGTGTGAGACAGCAGGACCACCTCCATACCAACACAGATATTAAAACGCGACACTCAAAAACATAACCATTAGTATTTTGAAAGTGCTTACTAAACTGAATCCGCAAATGGATACTGTAATGGAAAAAAAGCAATCTGGCCATTTACTTTCTTGACCTATATGCAGTACAGGGTGACAGTGAGCCGCCTTGAGTTTATCAGAGCAAAGGGCAAAAGGCAGGAGACGCCCAGGACCGGCCCCCGATGCCAGTCCGACGCAGCCGCACATACACAACAGACAATTTAGAGACATCAACACCAACCTAAACTGCATGACAGCTGGAGTGCACTGAGAAAACCTAACCTGCAACACGAGGATTTCAAAGCCACCCCGCTACCCAGAGCACCTCCATCCTGCCCCGTGGAATATTTTATTCACGAATAAGCCCAATCCTTACAAAGGAGTGCCTTCCAGGTCATGGTGCACCTTGACTTGTGTACCCTCTACTTTTTGCATTAGCCTGCAGATCATTTCGATCCAAAGTGGGGAAGCTTTTATTAAAAAAATGATGGACTAATATAAATTCATAAGACATACTGTCACTCTCCCCCCCCCCCCCCACACCATCTAAGGAAAATACTGAGAAGATAGTGGTCATGGAATGGGTCGTGTGCACTGGATTGCAGGAAGCCTTCGTGTATGTGGGCTTCCGCAAAGCAAAAATCAATATTCCAGTGCCACAAACATGCGTTGGCAGCACTGGATAGGTGTCTGTTAAGCCACCAAGTGGTAGCCAACACAAACATAAGAAAGATTTTCAGGTTTAAATAGCTTTGTCAATGTGCTGGCAGTGACATTTTTATGACAACCTATCCTTACCTTTTATTTATCGTTTGTTTACAAAGGGAGGGCAAATATATAAAAAGCAAACAGCAGGAAAGGGAAATGCGTAAAGTGTGCAATCTGGACCAAAAAAATCAGTCATGCTGAATGCTGTTGTTAAAAAAATATATATACGGCGACATCATTTCTTAACCCTTTGCTCATCACCACCAAATCAGTTTTAACCAAAAGTTAATGAGCTAAAGCTCGATCAAATTTACTTTAAGATAGATAGACTAATGTCGACATGGTGGACAAATAACAAATTTTTTAGTTATTTTTGATCATTCTCAATATTATGACCAGAGAAGGATTTAATTATTAAGGTTATTGGTGTAGCAATCTCTAGTTTAAAATATCTATTTAAAATGATTTTGCATGCATTTCAATTTCAATATTCAAAATACAGACACTCCTCTACTTACGAATGAGTTACGTTCTGAACGGCCGTTCGTAACTTGAAATGTTCGTATGTCGTTATTTAACATCATTTTAAGGGTAGACACAAGTACAAAGAACTAGGATGCTGGGAGTACGCACGCTATGCTGCTGTGCAGCGGGAGTAGCGGCCAGAAGTCATACTAGGCGGAATTGGCGCCCAGGAAAGAAAAATGCATGTTGTGGACAGGAAACGGGAGCCGAACGAACACAATTTGGATTTACAGTCCTCTTCGTTCGTATGTCTGAAAGTTCGTAAGGTGAAAGTTCGTAAGTAGAGGAGCATCTTTCAATATAGTTTCAGTATGTGCATATATTATGCTGGCACTGTTGCCTCAGAGTCTCCGCCGTGGCTCCATGTGTGTAGAGCTTGCCAGTTTTCCCCGTGTTGTTGTAGGGTTTCTTTCAGGTACTCCAGTGAGCGAATGGTGTGCGAGTGTGCCCTGCGACTGGATGGTGCCCCATCCTGGGTTGATTCTTGCCTTGGGCCTGTAGCTTCTGGGATAAGCTCCTATATGCAAATTCTTCTCCTTGGTGTGCATGGACTTTGTATGTGTTCATGTCAGGGGAGTTTCTAGCTATTGAAAAGATCAGGGGCTAAGTCAAGTTTATCTGGGGCATGACTTTTTTTTTTTATTTCGAAGGAAGACTGGCATCGGGGTTAAAATTCTCGGGGCTATAGCCCTGAGTGATCGGACCTAAGGACGCCCAGGGTCCATGTGGGTCTCCTATATGCTCTCCGATTTCCCTCCATACAGTCCTAGGCAAAAGTCTTAGGTAGGAAGCTATTTACCTGGGTAGTAAGTATGTATTTGCTCAGAATAAAAAACACAATTTAACATTAGAACATTTCTTTTGTGCGCCAGAAAATTACTGATATATTGCTGGAACACTAGAAGAACAACACTCCAGTTCCCAAACCTCCCCTCAATGGCACCTTGGCCATTCCATGCATTTGTTAAATTCCACCACCAGCTCCATTAATTAATTATGGTAAGGTATGCTTTATTGTCCCCAAGGGGAAATTTATCTTAGAATCCAAGCCACTGCATTCCATGACATATAATACATTCAACTCACAACCTACGACATGCACAAAACACCTTCTGCACTGATACATATACTGTCCTCAAACCGTAATAAAACCGTTGTTTGTTCATATTTAACATGTTAATGAGAGATGGAATAAATGAGTTCTTATATCTATTCAGCCTACAATTAATTGTAATTAATTAATTAAAATATTTATTAAAACACAGGTGTGCTACATAAAATACATGGCTCTATAGGATGGCTGCTGCAAATACTGGGGTGACTGTAGGGGACGTTTTGAAATGGCTAAGCTGACACACTTTGATAGACATAATATCATTGTTTTACACCAACATGAAGTTTATTCAGCATCATTTTCTTTGACTGCCAAAGACTTTTGCACGGTACTGTATTTACACAATAACACCAATGAATACTTATCACGGAGTAATGGAGTTCAGTACCTCGCTCTAGAGTATAACAAAAGAACATCCTGCGGAACTGAAACCCGGAACCCTCAGGTCACTGTCTTTAGGTTGGTATCATTAACCTCGACACTATCCTGCTGGCCCTGCTCAGAATGAGCTGTAATGGCTGCATCTTCATACCACAAGTCTTATACTACATGTTGTAGTTCCACGGTAAATAAAATCCCGATTAAAAAAAAAACAAATGCCCACATTACCACACTGCTAATGAAAGATAACTTTTGCTACCTTTTGAAATTCACATTAAAATTGCTGGCAGCTATTGGCTATAAGCTCCCATATCCTTCAGGGTAAATGTCTGCTTTGGGGAGATAATGAAGAATTACTCGGTATATGAACCTGAAACCCCCGTTTGTGTTGTTTTTAATTACCTGTCAGACATTCTGGCAGGTATAAGCGTAACAAATGTCATCGATCTGCTAAGCGCTTAATGCTGAGACAATGTCTCTGGATCATTATATATAGCACTGCATTAAGTAAACCGATTGACAAGCCCAAACGGTTAAAGCCATGCATTTATACATTTCATATACCCACCGCCGATGTCTCAAACTTAACAAAAACAACAAAACAACAATTCAAATTTCGTTCTTTTATTCTTTGAGCCCTTAAAATGCAAATGCTCAGAATGCAAACTATTACGTAATGAATAATAATAGCAATTAATACTGATCAGCAAATATAGACTTTGTGCAGCTGTAACAGCAGTGCCGATTCGGAGCCACACTTAATCACGTATTGTTGCCTCAATCTCAACAATGACAATATTATGGTAATGTATTCTACATGTAATTAACTGGTTCTCAAGAAGCGTAATAGCATGTGCTCAGAGGATAGGAGAGGGTGTGCTTTCTGGGATGGTATTCCTTCTCTACAGGAAAGCGCAGTTATGTGAGCCAACCTTCATTTTTAGCCAAGAATGCACTAATAATAGTAGCCCACAAACAGTTTCTGGTAGGATTCGGAGAAGATGCCAGTCAGGTTTATGTTTCCCAGAGTATACGACACAAGACAGTACTGACATACTGATAATAAAAAGCAAAATCCAGATATCTGTGTAGTGTCAATGGAAAAAAAATCCCCTTACTCACCTGTTTGTGTTTTAACAATGCTGTTTAAATTCACGTTTACTTTCACTGCAAAAACATAATACTTACTTATTACTTATACACCCCATTAACTTCATTTTTGGAACTGCATCAATTTTAAAAAAATTTTTTTCCATGAGTCAAATAAAAGATGAATTATTAATAATTACGTCAGGGAAAAAAAAGAGTACGCCAACAACTGCCTGTCACCCAAACGCTGACACAATATCAAACAAAATTCTACTATAATATGCAGACATTACTTTACTTAGAAAAATGAATCATTAAATGTTGTTTTCCACAAAAAAAAAGTTCAAATAGAAGTAGATCACGATGCAGCGACTTTCAGATATGCTTCGGAGAATAGAACTGCTGAAAGAATATGTCACGCAAAGGTACATGTACATAAAATATTGCTATGAGAAATACGAACGTGAGTATTGGCTCTCCAAAAACACCTAAAAGCAAAAACAACATTTTTGCAATTGCAGGGTTGAGAAACGTAATGCTGAGTTTACTAATCATAGTTTGCTTGACAGAAGATAATACCTTTCTAAACGAACAATATTTTGCAACAACTGCTGATTTCGTCTTTTCCGTTTCAGAGCACAGAGTTAGAGACCACAGTTTGCATCAAGGATGATAAAGTTGCGTCTTAATGTAGTATTATCTCGCTCAAACCAAGCACTTCTTGATAGCTGGGTTTAACGTTTTCATTCCATCAAGTGATAAAAATTCCAAGACATACAAAATGAAATCACAGCAATATTGTTTTGCTTGTGTGGCACCAACCTAGCCTTTCAATTTCAAACCACGCCTTTAATATCGACATCTTATGTCAAACATAAGGTCTACTCTTTCCTACAAGCAGTGCATCAATCAAATTTACTAACAACATAAATGTAATAGACACAAAATTTTTGTGTGTGTAAACTGACTCCAGGAGTTCTTTTTTCTAACGATGCTGGAATAAAAATATTATTGGGGGTTTAATGAATCATTTGAAAAGTTAAGCCAATTCAGGTCTGTCAGCTGTGGGAGGTTCAAACAATACTTTTGCACTTCAGCTGAATATCTCTTTCAGAACCCATGATAACCAATTAGTGAGGCAAGCTAGTGCAAGCCAGTGGTCAAGTGAGATAAACATGGTGTGCAGTGTCAGGGTGCTTCTTATCTAACGTTGGACTGATAAAAAAAGTGATCTGTGTATTTTTTTTTATTTCTTTTCATGAGTTAGACTTTAAGTGGAAACATTAGGTTGCATAATTGTAGTGGACTCCTAAATGGAAAACTGATACAATATACACATACGACGCTACAAGCCGAGGTGCACGTACTTTTTGTGATTCTAGACTAGGCTAGAAATCCTAACATACCACCACGGTAAACAGAAAGCAACTGAGCATGGGGGTGTGTCTTCATCCTTTATATCGACAGCAGCAATTTCTCTTTGTCTCTGGGGATGTCAGGCACTTGGTTACTGATGTCTCTGGGCCCATTTAGATTGTGTTGCTGTACAAGATTTTTCTCTCCAGCTTTGGATGGTGAAAATTGTGGCCTAAGTCTTAAACAGTATTATATACCAACACTCTCTGCCTGCAGAAAGAACCTGGTGGACTGCCAAAGGAAACCTCTATCTCATTTTTATTTTTGGTAAATTTAATACAACTGAAAAGAGCCGATAATATGTACAGCACCCTTAAGGGCTTTCCCCCTAACATTTGCCAGAAATTTTATACCTCTTTATAACCTCCATCAAGCAAAGCATAGAATTCACATGTGGCAAATTGGTTAATACAACAGTGTAGAACAGATGTATGTGTTCAGACTTTTCAGGTTTATATGACCAGTGGTTTGTTGACTTGAAAGATATAGAACGAACACACACACACACACACACACCTTAAACATAACAGTAACACATATACAATATGCTGTATATCATGGTCCGGGTTAGGGTCACGGCAGTTATTTACCTTCAGTGATTTACAGGATAATCATTTAGATCCACTTCATTTTGTGTTTATATATTGTTATCTATATATTGTTGGGAGAAATTTTCAGTGTTTACATAAATTTAATTCCATTTTTCCGTTTATGAACTACTATATTACATTCCGTTTCATTTGCTAATCTGACTGAATGGAAAACAGATTGAAAATAATACTGTTGGGCAATCCCTCTAGGCCTTTCAAACACTGGTGTTAGCAGCGGGACAAGACCCCACTCTGCTGGGGGCAGCCCATCCTCTCTACTTCTCCTGTTGAGTATTGGAACTATACTTTGGCAATGGAAGATGACGAAAACGGGAACACGAGAACACAAGTACGGTCAAGTTCGCATATTAAGAAACACCCCAAGGCAGCGGAGCTTGGCAGCCCCGCCCATACAGGAAGCAGTGCAGATCCCACTGAGATCCCACTGGGGGGCACAGCCTACTGAAATAGGGTCTCTTCTTTTCGGGTGTGAGACTGGGCTTTGGGTTTTGAGTTTTGACACTACAAGAGATTTTAATCAGTCCGTTTTGTTTTCTTCCACTCTCTCCCTTGCCAAAGGCTGTGGATAGCATATGGGGGGTTCAAGAGATGCCAAATCATTCCCGTACCATTTGTTGATTCAGGTTCAACAGTGAAATTAGAATTTTCATGGTGTGTTTGGTTGCGTGTGGACGTCGCCGTTCCAAAATTCCCAAACAATCTGTGCTCATCGAAATTACTCTGTACCTTTGATTGTGCCAAAGTTTTGCAAGAAAATTAAGGATTTTAAGCAGTATTTTCATATAAATGTTTTTTCATTTCATTTTCATTGGTTGATTGATCACTTCAAATCAACCAAACAAAGCATTAATAATTCATATAATTTTATATTGCAACCCACAGCATGACTGTTAATGCACAACAATCAATTTTTTATTATAATGAAAATGTTGTATGATCCCCATTCATCCAACAAACCAACCAACCAACCATCCATCCATCCATCCATCTTCTGCAACCGCTTGTCCTATTCAGGGTTGTGGGGGGTCTGGGGCCTATCCTAGAGGCTATGGGCACAAGGCAGAAAATAACCCAGGGTGGGGTGCCAACCCATCACAGGGCACACAAACACACCATTCACTCACAGAGGCACTCCTATGGGTAATTTGGTAACTCCAATTAACTTCAGCATGTTTTTGGACTGTGAGTAAGATGATCACCTAATCCATGTCAGTGGGACACTATGAGCTACTTCAGCTTTTACAAACTACTTCGAAATGCTCCTGTGCTCAGCTAATTAGTTAAATTCTTCTTGTACTTTTTCTGTTTTCTTTCCTTGATCGAAAGACTCATCCAGCTGTTTCACATTAACATTAGTGACAAATGCATGATTATAGGAGACTGACCAATCAGCACACAGCAAGAACTCAGTGATAAAGTGAACTACGGGTCCTTTTAATTGAAATGGTAATTTACAAACCCTGCCCTAAGTCATAGTGTCCCCCCCGACATGGATTAGGTGGTCACCCTAACTGTGAGGAGTACCCGGAGGAAACCCCACAATGACACAGGAAGGACATGCAATCTCCACACCCATGGAGCCACGGTGGCAACTTGAACCCTGGTGCGAGGTGTGAGGCTGACCAGTGCACCAGTGCACCACTTCTTTACAATCCCCCTTAGCGACATACTAAAAAAAAAATTGTGCACATATACACAAAGGTTTGTCCGCTTGAAGAAGGTGTACCTGTTTCTAAAGAACTGACACTGGGGAAAAATTTATTGCTGCATAATTTAATACAGTACCAAAAACACAACTGACAAATGTATCAGAGAACATAATCACTAGATTTGAATCTTTTAACCCTCACACATATTAGCGTTAAAAATAAATGGCACTAATTCCCTGACATGGCTTGGCAGCTTGATCAGACTCACTTTATCTATGTTCGTATGCAAATGGGACCAAATGGAACAAAAAGGAAATTTGAAAAGCTTATGCTTTAAGCTGTACTGAAAAGAGGTGACAGGAAGAGAAGCAACCACCTTCTGGTACTCTAGCGCTGCAGGACAGTCTGGGTTTTATTGATGTAAAGTTCTTTTAAGCCCACAAGGAGTCTCTGTCTTCGTTTTGTGTTTCACTTTAATTCATGCTGGAGTATCACATAAAAATAAACGTTAATTGGCACTCGAGCTCCCAAGAATGATTCAACCGGGGGGGTGCTTATTTGAAGGAATAAATATTAATTCGCATTTAAGTATTTGATATTAAAAAAAAATCCTATTGAGATAGACAGCCACCGTTTTAAAATCCTTTATCAGTGTCCTCAGAAAAGGTAGGTGCACTCAAAAGTTTGGACACGGCAAGCCGTCTAAGAAAAAGAGTTAAGCTGTTGCAACACATGACCTGGCCACCTGACCTAAATAAAGTATAAATGGCTTTGGAGGAGTCTGACCAGAGAGTAGGGCTGTCACGATCACGTCACCATGTAATCTCGATTATACGCCGCATGCGTAATAATCATTGGGGCTTTAGTTGATGGGTGAAACATTTGTCTGGACACTGGCTTTTTCAGTACTATATGGAGATTTACTTACACCGACAATTTGGTAAGCAGATTTGTAGTGTGCCTGAAATATTAATAGGATGCATATTGTGAAGCCCAAAAGTTAGTGATCTGTATAAATGTGGCGTATCCTCACGTTTAATAAACATGTCGAATTTGAAACTGCAAAAAGTACCACCAAGCTACCACCATTTTTTCCCCATCTTGTTTATCCATAATACTGTAGGCAAAAAATCATTTGTACGTTGTGAAAAAACAGTCGATGATGAAATCACATCATTTGAAAACAACTGCAGAACAATCTTTGACTGTATCTCCTCTTTCAAAACATGTTACGGCTCCAGCACTGTCCCTTTCTTAAACACCACTTCAGTGCTTATCCCTTCCATTATTTACCAAAACAGTAGCATGTGGCCTGCTCCACTAACTGAATTTATTAAACATAATAAACATAAGGATGTGCCGAATTTATACAGACTGCTGACTTTTGGGCGTCACAGTATGCATCTCATTTATTTTTCAGGCACACTACTAATCTGCTTACAAAATTGTCAGCTTAAGTAAATGTCCATATACTACCGAAAAGACTGTGTCTGAACTAATGTTTCACCTGTCATCTAAAGCCCTGATGATCACTGCACAATCACCCTGTAATCAAGATTACATCACAACGCAATAATAACTGCTAGGGATGCGACGGTACAGGTATCCCACGGTACGTACCTCGGTATTTGGGCCATGGTTTCGGTTCGGTTTAAACACAGCACTACAAATAATAACACAACAAATCAAATAATAAACTGCCTCTTATTTATGT
>JAODKC010000045.1:10539080-10565922 GCA_026777985.1 Mormyrops attenuatus
TTCAGGTGAGGTTTAGAATGTGAATAGCGATCTTCAGGTGAGGTTTAGAATGTGAATAGCGATCTTCAGGTGAGGGCGCAACTACACGCCCCCGATGCAAGTAAAACAAAGAAAGATTACATGGTTTACTTTTTGCCGATTTAACCTAATTTTAAAAACCTTAAATACTTTCGACAATGGACGTTTTGAAAAGAAGACAGATTACAGATTTAGCCAGCGTTTTTCCATGATTCTACATGCCGATTTCAGCGAGATATAAACGGAAATAGACGAGAAAGATACGCGGCATCGCCGACGATGCCGTCGTCCCCAAAGGTTTAAAGTGGCGAAACCCCGCGTCTTCGACAACAGAAAAGGGTTGCAAATCTTTAGCAATGAATGTTCCCACTGCACGGGTTATCTTCTTATGTTTATCGGATGTGGCAGGGTATGTCTGTTGAAAAGCTTTTTCGATAGACACTTGTTTACCTGAAGTTACCTTTTCGTCTGTCCTCCGTTCAGGAACCGTTATATCAGCATGGCTACGCTTGAGACGCTTAGCCATATTGCTCGTGTTTCCATTAGCGTATGGGACACGTGTTAGGCGATGTTTACAAACAGTACAAATCTCCATACTAGAGATTTGTACGAAGCTGGTCCTTCTTCAAACTTCTGCCTCTCAACTGTTCCGCTAGTGCTTGTTTGTTTTTCTTTTTTTCCGCGTCTGTGTACCAAGCTGCGAGCTCAGCTCCAGTTACGTCAGTGTGAGAGAGGGCGAGTGGGTGGAGCCACGACAGTGATTGGACATTAACTCACGGTGGAGGGCTTTCGCTCATTGGCGCTTACTGCTTAACAGTAGCCTGATAAGCATTAAGCGCCATTTTCAAAAGGAAGTGAAAAACCGAAATACCACGGTACACAAGGGCATACCGGACCGTGCAGCGCGTACCGAACGGTCCGGTATTTTACCGAGTACCGTTGCATCCCTAATAACTGCCCTGCCAGAGAGTGAAGGAAAAGTGGCCAATGACAGTTCAGCATATGTGGGTCCTCCTTCAGGACAGCTGCAGAAGCATCTCAGGAGGCCACCTCATGGACCTGGTGTAGAGGGGACAGTAAGGTTGGCCAATCCCTGGAGAAACTGGGGTTCAAGGGCCCAACGATGGGATTGCTCTGCAAACCCAAGGATTTGAACCTTCCGAGATCCTACCCACAGAGCTCCCCACCCCAGAAAATTACAAATTATATGTGTTTTTTTTGTTTAATACTTTTTTATCTGTGCAGAATTCCATATCCCACACATTCACACATACTCTCTCTCTCTCAGACACACACACACATATATACATACATACATACATACAGGGGTTGGACAATGAAACTGAAACACTGGCCAATAGTGTTTAGAGATTTCATGCTCATATATGCAAGGCCTGGTGGCCAGTCTTCACTGATTGCACATTCCATCAGTAAGAGCAGAACAGACTGTGAGGGTTGAATTGGCGGAGCAATAGCACAGCTGTACAAAAAATATTGCACTCCACAAAACATAATGGGAGACACATCACAGTTCAAAAGAGGCCAAATTGTTGGTGCTCATCTTGCTGGCGCATCTGTGCCCCAGACAGCAAATCTTTGTGGTGTATCGAGAGCCACGGTATCCAGGATAATGTCGGCATACCACCGCCAAGGATGGACCACATCCAACAGGTGTAACTGTGGATGCAAAAGACAGCTGTCAGAAAGGGATGCTTGGGCACTAACCTGGATTGTATCCAAAGAACATAAAACCACAGCTGCCCAACTCACTGCAGAATGAATTGCGTACCTTGGCTCTCCTGTTTTCACCAAAACTGTTCACCAGGAGCTCCAAAGGGCCAATATTCATGATCAGGCTGCTATAGTCAAAACTTTTGCCACTAATTCCAAACCCAATGTTGGTTTCAGTCCTACCAGTAGCTCAAATCTTGGGTTGTGGACAACATGAAATATGTTTAATTCTCTGATGAGTCCATCTTCACTGCCTTTCCCATCATCCCATCAAAAAGCAATGATTTGATCCTGTGGTCACCAAACTGGGCCCACATCACCAATTGGCAATGCCTAGAAATTCTGTCAAAAAAAAGTAATGAACAGATGCGGTAACAAAGGGCAGCCCTGGTGGAGTCCAACACCCACTGGCAATGAGCCTGATTTACTTCTGGCAATGCAAACCAAACTCTCGCTCCAGTTACACAGAGACCTGATGGCACATAACAACGGACCCTATACCCCAAACTCCTGAAGCAACCCCCACAGGACTTTTCCAACCCACAAAACACATGTAGACTGGTTGGGCAACTCCCATGAACCCTCCAGTATCCATGTGAGGGTGAAAAGCTGGTCCTGCATTCTACAACCAGGATGGAATCTGCATGGTTTGACCAATGGTTGGTCCCTTCTCTCCAGTACTCTGGCACAGACCTTCCCAGAATCCCATGACCCCTCCAGTATCCTTGCGAGGGTGAAGAGCTGGTCCAGTGTTCTGCGACCAAGATGGAATCTGCATTATTCTTCCTTGATCCAAGGTTTGATCAATGGATAGACCCTCCTCTCCAATACCCCATCATAGACCTTCCCAGGGAGGCTGAGAAGTGTAATCCCCCTGAAGCTAGAACACATCCCCCAGTCCCCTTTCTTAAAGATTGGGACCACCATACCAGTCTGCCAATCCAAACGCACTGTCTCCAACCTCCTTGCAATTTGAAGAGGTATGTCAGCCAAGACAGCCCAACAACATCAAGAGCTTTCAGAAACTCAGGGCAAATCTCATCCACCACCAGAGGGTCACCTCTAAAAAGTTTTTTGACTACTTCAGTCACCTCAGCCCTAGAGATGGGTAAGTCCTCCTCTGAGTTTTCCTCCAAGGAAGGGGTGTCAGTGGGATTTAGGAGGTCCTCTGAACATTCCTTCCTTTGCCTGACTATATCCCTATTTGAGGTCAATAGAACTCCATCCCTGCTGTAGACAGCATGCGTAAACCCCTCCTTCCCATTCATAAGTGACCTGACGGTTTGCCAGAATCGTTTTGAGTCTGGTTGAAAGTTATTGTCTCAAAGCAGCTGACAGATAGAGGGCAGGGCAGGCTAAGCTGAATGAGGCTTTGGCAGTTGAGTAACCAAAAACTCGGGTGTGGGAGGAGTTTGCTAAGACTATGGAAAATAAGGTCTCAATGACATTGTTCACAAAACAAGCACTCTGTAGGATTACCTAAATATCTGTTTCACAGTACATCCATCCATACATACATCATCCACCCAAAACTGTTTCTCCAGTTCAGGATCACTGTGAACCAAGCAGCACAGGCCACCAAGCAGGGGAACACCCTGGACGAGGTGCAAGTGCATCACAGGGCACAAATATATTTTGCTTGAAATAGCAAATATTTGGCATATGGCTGAAATGAAACAGGTAAACAATACCTATCAATTTCCTGCAACTGCATGCTTTTATAAACAATGTTTGGTATAGTGGTTCCCAAAGCTCCCCTTGCCTGCCCCAGCCATTCCATATATTTGTTATATTTCACCTCCAGGGTCCCTAGCTCAACTAATTATGGGCTTGAAGAGAAGTTAATTAGTTTAATCAGACTGTCTGGGGGTGAAATATCACAAATATATAGAATGCTTGGGGGTACTTAACCAGGGGTTTGTGGACCCCTGGTGGAATATATGCATTTATATGGATGTCTTGATGTTGTTCATCAGGCCCACTACAGAGATTTAAGGCTGGAAGAATTTGAAAGCAATTTTTAATTCCCCATTCCGTTCTATTTCATACCTATTTGGAATATCGAAGTACATACTGAGCCTGAATTCAGTGGGGAAAAATTTGTAACCAGTAGATTGAGTGCAACGTCTCACCCCTGCCAGCTAATAGAGGTGATGCAATGAAATTCATCCTCTCTGCTCCCCTGGTTTCCTTGTACAGCAGAAGACAGTTCACTAGATCACAGTCTGCAATCAAACGGCAGCAATAATTAATCTTTGCGGTGAAATAATTGTTTTCCCTAAAATAAATAGAAACTGCATGGGTACTCATCCCCAACTAGTTTAATGAATGTTTTTAATTATCTTGCAGCATCTCCTGTAAGAACAAAGCAGAAAGAATCATTTATTGCCAAAACCACAACCAGAAAGAAGCATCTGCAAAATCTTATTTAGTTATATTTGTCCTACAAAGGGCTGTTATTCCACACACTTACATGCAAATAGGGAAAGACAAATCAACCTTTTTGGCTCTTAAAATGAAGATATCAAGATGCCAAAAATATTAATAACGAGGAGAAAATACTGAAAACGACATTTCTTGGGAATTGAGAGTGTAGCGCTATTTTTCGATCTTTTGTCACTGCTTATGTAATACAGAGTTACGGTGCCTGGAGCCTTTTCCTGGAAGCACAGGGCATAAGAAAGGGACAAGAAAGTGTGCTGGGCACTCACTATGGGCGTTTGGGAGACGCAAATTCACCTAAGCTACAAGCTTTTTGACCATGGGGGGGGGCAGCCAGAGTACAAAGAGAAAAACAGCCCAAACGCAAGGAGACCATGGCAGCTCCGCACATGCAGAGCCAGAGACGGGAACCAAACCCACAGCACTGGGACCCCCATGTTGTAGAACTTGTGTACCTACATTCTTGACCTTTAAGGAGATAAAAAAAAAATACATTGGTTCCTATTTTAGAAGACATAGGAGCATTTGGCGTAACTAAAGAAAGGTTTGTAACGCTTTACCTTAACTGCACCTTCATAATGCATTCATTACACATTCATCAGCAGCATGAAAGTATATGTTGAGTCTAACACACCTAAACACAGTCTAGAGTCTAACACAGTTTTAATATACGTTAATAACAAACAACATACAATTATAATGTTTATTATTACCAATAATGTTTGTTATTAATGTATATTAAAGCTGTTAAGGTATGTTAGGATATTAAGGCATACTTACATGCTGCTGATGAATGTTCTATGAATGCATTATAAAGGCACTAAGAAGGTGCAGTTAATGTAAAGCGTTACCAAAAGGTTTGTAGCCTTTCCTGATGTATAAAAAAAGACTAATATGAGAATTTTCAAAACAAATTATTTCTCAATCACATAATGATCACAACAATGAATGAATGAATGAATGAATGAATGAAAACAAAGTAGGCAGTGCTATCATTGACATGTTTGATTAATTTGTATGTAACATGTATGTAACAGTTTCATTACCTTGTAAATAGTTTGTAGGGTTTGCGAACTGCCCCAACGCTTTTGATGTAGTTAATTTTAGGTTTATAATGGAATAGTACAGATGTGCCATGAGATTTCTAGCCGTGAGAGTTGGCAACCCTCACGAAGGGTTAATATGTGATATTTGCCAGAGTAACTGCCTGTGTTTTTGCTTCTCTTGACTTGGGTGGGTGAGCGAATTTTGTGTTTATCAGAAACATTAGATCAGCTCAGCAGCTTGCCCAGCTGAGGGCTGTTATCCAGCCGTTTGGGCTCATCTTATTAGGCACTCCTTGCCCCAGAGCTTAAAACACTGAAGGGGACAAACAGGGAACAGGGCTGATTGTTTAGGGACTCCTTAGCTTGCGCTGACTTGTTGACTGAGCTAAGCTGCTTACTTCATGCTCCTGCTGTGGAGGCTTGGGGATTAAAGGGCTTCACCTTACTCCAAGCCCACCCCCACCTCATTCGCTTAACACCATTGCTGTATCCGTTTCTCTGAGATGTCCTAGCGGTATTATTCAGTGAGCCACCAAGGCATCCTCCAATTTGTTTCACCCACACAGGGAATAGAAGGCGCCTGCATTTTGCCAAGTTGCGATGGGGTGAACGGGAATAAGAGTGGTCCCCACAGTCACCTTCTCATGGCCGCCGGAATATTCTGGAACATTGACATTTACCTGGCGTCAGAAGGTGAAAATAACGGAATGTGATCAAAAGTGACTTTGTGCCTTGACATCTTTAGCTGTGCCTCAACACCAGACACACTACACTACATTTGGTTCACCTTTGTAAAATATTTATAAAATGTTTCACAGCTTAACTGGATGCAGGGCACAGTCATATCTACTGGACGCTAGACATGCATGGAGAGAGCAAAAAGAAATGCATGGACGTGTACAAATCTGACAGGCACAGCAACATAATAGGGCTATGGTTACTTTGAGGGATGTTACTTTTATTAGAGTTTATTTTGTCCTTAACCACCCTGCTACCGACTGTGCTGTTTGCTGATACTACTGGCATAAGTCAGAGGCAGCGGTAATGACTGGCGAAGCCAATGTCTTCTGTCACCTTCACAGAGCAGAAGTGGCTCTCGCCAAACTTATTTCTCATACCACTTAAAATTGAAATTGTTTGCTTTACGGTAATAAATGCAGGCCTCATGAGATAAGGTGACTCGTCTGTGCTGAGAACCAGCTGACCATCCATTAGCAAAAGGAAAATCCTATATACCAGAAAAATGCATTCAGCTATTCAATCAGTGCTCAAATGGTCAGGTACAGTACAATCCTATTTACCTACTTAGGGCTCAAATTGCTCTGTGACCTTTTCCTGAAATGCATTAATGCACACAGTTCATGCAGGGTCACACCGCGCCGGGCGACAAGCGCACTTTCATTTGTCAGCTCTGACACTTGAATTGGAAACAATGATGTTATTTTTAAAATGTCACTTATCAAAACAGCCTTTGATTAAAGGCGACTCTCATTGTGATACGAAATGCTGCTGTTTAAACCGTGTGCAATGCTATTATTTGCTGCAGGACTTTTCCCAACTCTGTCAAAAGGTGGTATTGTCTGAGTTGTTAGAAACCCTAAAGAAGAAGATTAATTTCAGTTTGACCTATAAAATATATATACATCGTAACAATACTTAAAATACATATTACACACAGGAAATAAAACTAAGTATAATTTTAAGCAAGAACAATAGACAAACTTAACTCACTCTTGGCCAGGGGCTGACAAAACTGGTATGCAACCCTGCTGAAAAAACCAGCACAGACTGGTATAAGGCATGCTACTTATACCAGTATATGTTGTGTTTGGTGCTGGTGGGCCAACTTCATGTGCAGGTAGATCAGCACAGCTATGCTGGTCCACCAGATATACCAGCACCAAACAGCACTACCCAGAAAAAACCAGCATGGAAATCATGCTGGTCTATGCTATTTTTTTTCAGCAGGGAAGAGGCATTTTCAGACCTCTTTTGTGGTGTAAAGGTTAACAAGCACTGCAATATCTTGTTAACAATGCAAATGCACACAAAATAAGTATGCATTTGCGCTGATACTAAAAGAAATTGAAGATGTTTATAGACTGCAATTAAGTCACTCCCTGTGTCCCTTAGCACGCCCTGATCTGTCTGTTGTCGCTCACTTGTGCCTACCCTGTAATAATCCTTTTAAAGCATCAAACGGATGCAGATTGCGGTCTTACGTACATGAAGCTTGCTTCTCGTTCATTACGGGAGCTGAAACCGTAAAATGCGTCATTGATTAGACTGTACAATTTGCATTAAGAAATAATAATGTCTTGCAAAGAAATATGAAATATGAAAACAGTCAAATTTTATTTGTTCTTTTACTTAATAAATGAAACAAAAACTAGAACATGATTATTGGAAAAGAGATCTGTTCAATTTTACTTGACCTTTTTAAACACCAGTTACTCCATTTCTGTCTGACTCTTGTGTTCATTAATCCTACCCTTTCCTTTGTCTGTCATTATCCTGATGCAACAACCCAGCTAGCTTGCTCCTGCGTTCTGTTAATTAGCTTCATGAAAACACACACTGAAAAGGCACTGGCTGAAATCGTATTGCATTGGTAAAACTGAGCGGAATGACTTAAAAGAAAAAAGTAACTGAGGAAAGTCACTTTGGACAGATGTCTGTAAATGGATCGTGTTTATTTGGGCAAACTTCAAAAGAACCTTTAGAAGAATTTGACAGTTACTCATTACTATCTAGCCCAATGCAGTGTAGAAGGACAGGACACCGATAACATGAAATGTGTCACTATCAACAGAGATACAGCAGAATACGATGACAGTAAGGCTTAACAGTGAGAAATAAAGTTGAGATACAGAGATGATGAGACAGAATGCCAATAAAAGGAAAAAAATCTGATAAATAAGTGACACGCGCACAGCTGGGCTTAAATCTGAGCCTTAGCGCCCAGACGCCTGTTTCATAGAGCCCCAGGACTTTGCTGTGGCCGGCTTGGTGGGATGACCTATTTCCAAGCTTACAGAGTCGGCACTGCATATGAGGAGGTACATGAGAATCAATTTCCATCATCCATGAGGTTATTTTAGACAGTAATGAGAACATGTTTTCATGAAAGAAATGATTAATAATTTAGCGAGTTGTCACCGGTGGGTCATTCTCAAATGTCATTCACAATTTCAACCAGTTTTCCAATACTGATTATGTTTCTCGTAAATGACATTGGCACCACAATCATTGGACAGAGAGAGAAAAAAAATACTTGAATCCCCCCCACCCGCATGCATGCACACACACACACACACACACACACACACACACACACACTCTGTGACCTATATATGTCCGGTTCCATAATGGAGCTCAAAAAACAACAGATACTTTTGTTTCTATTTTCCAGACAAAAATGTAACCTCATTTTGCCTTCTTAAAACCATATACATTTTACGCAAACAACAAAAACTCACTGCATCAAATAATAATAATTGAGGGCAATAATTACTGTAATGAGTAAGCAGATAGTGGATACCACTTTACTGCTCAGGTCTGAGGTGGCTTTTACAGGGCTAAACTTCTTACATAAGCCTGCTGAAGTACACATTTCCAGTTCAATTAATCCAAGCTGTTTGTACAATGGTCTGGCTCCTCTCCAAGGTATCTACCAGAGATTCGAATCCAACGTGCTGCACAGCTAAACATAAAAGAGATTAAGAATTCATAATAACTTCATTTTCACACAATAATAAAAGCCAAGAACCAAGTATCTACAAGTCCCCATAAAAAACACAATCGAGGTGTGAAGATGGCAATTTTAAATCATCTGAATTATTCCTTCAGCGGCATGTATTTTGTCCAACGTATTTATTAAAAATATAAAGAATATTTAGCCCTGTATTCCCAAACAATGTTTATCCATATTGAAATACTCTACAAAAATCCATTTCCAGTAAACATAGTGTAATTCACAAAGTAAGGAGCAAGAGTTGACTTTAGAGTACTGGGACACAGTGATACGTTAATGGACCGTGACGATACAAATTTAAGTATCGCTACCAAAAGCACAAACTACTAAAGAAAAGTACCATTTAATTTCTCCTTGGTACAAATTCTCTATCATCCTCTGAGAATGTTAGTAGAAATAAGTGCTATTTTTTGAAGAGAAATAATTTTCTCTCTGCAGAATAAGTGATTTTTCCACAGTTCAAGAAGAATGTATGATTTTAGAACTACATTTTAATTACCTGTCAGCCATTAACTTCAAAGTACCACTGGGTTCCAGAACTTCTCTGAATGTGTTAACCATGGAGCCTGATGTAGTTATTAAGAGCATGCACTACTTCGTATTCTATTGGCACTCACGTCATGCCTATCACATTCAGTCCCGTATTTTTTTGTTCCTTTCTTGAGTGGATTAATGAAAAATCCAACAGTAAGTGTCAATGAACCGTTTTTGGATGCATCCAAGTCGCGGAGCTAAAAAATGATTACGGCGGGATTCTTAGGAGGTAAAACTTCCCAGTTAAACCATAGGGGGAACTTGAAAAACATTTTTTTTTCTGAAAATGAAGTTCCTAAGACACACCGTGTCAAGCAGAGATGTTCAAAAGTCCAAATCAAGTCTCAAGTCTCTCATGGTTGTGCTGAGCGTTCTCTCATTTGCCACATGCCATTCAATCTGCTTATAAAATTGCATTGGTATATGTAAACAATTCAAAATACGTACTGCATCATTGTCACTCCTTTGTCTATTAGCATATAGTATAAGCATTGCTTAGTTGTTTGGTATATAATCAATTTTTCCAAGTTGTCATCAAGGACAAAGTTGCTCTTTTCACATTCAGCATGCTGTAGGTTTGACAATTTTTAAGGAGAAATTGTTTGAAGATGTTAACGTTATAAAAATATAAAACTTAATGTCCATTGAAGTTATCTTCCGATCGAAATAAAGTACAAATAATAATATTGTATAACGTTTCTTAAAGGCTGCCATGTGAGATACCATCCCCCTGTATCCACGGGTGATGTTCCGAGACCTACTGCGGATGGCTGGAACCGTGTATAATAGCGAACCATCTGCAGGCCCCAAATACAACGTGATTTTGATGTAGATACTTATGATAAAGTTTAATTGATAAATAACACACAGTAATACATTACCAACATTAAATACAGTAATAAAGTACATTGTTCATTATGATACAGTACCGTATATGTATAATAATAATGCTTTCTCTCTCTCTCTCTCTCTCTCTCTCTCTCTCTCTCTCTAATGAAAGGGATTCTGACGTTTTGGCCATAATCTCAAGAGATGATAAAATAAAGGAAAAACTTCATATATAAAGTGATGATGGAGCAAAGAAAATCATGCTTTTTATACCCCTCAAAGGACAAAAGAACAATGACAAAACATAGGCTACTGCTACACATTTTACAGTGAAATATATGGTATTATATACCTGTATATAACCTGCAACAAGAACAATGTATCTGTTTAAAAAAGTCTTAGCCTTTTGTGGGTACTCTCTGGTTTACAGTCTGTCCTTGCTTGGCAGGTGGCTTGAAGCATATGAACCATTTCTGCAATTCAAAAAATATATTTTCAGAATGTGGTAATGTGTGGACGACTGAAACCAAGAACGTGGGGGTCCTACTGTAACCCTAACCCTAACCCACCTCTCAAAATATACTGACACTGGCGTTTGTACCTGCATAAGTGTCCAGTAATCAAAATCCATTATCCTTCTTTATCCATGTCAAACACTGCAAAAACTAAAGCTACATAATATCCCATGAACACCTCACAGTTTAGGGACAGAACTGGAAGTGGAGCGGGGGTAATAAGGGCAAAAAGGGGTCAATATGAACAAATGTCTCATATTTTTAATTTATTTCAGTGATTTTATAAGTAATTCTAACTGAGGGAGATGAAATAATAGGAAAAAAGCATGTTTTCGTTTGAGTGCCATTTACAAATGCGGCACTTAAAAAGCACAACTAAAAAGAAGACATTTTACTGCGTTGGGGCTGTTAGCTATCCTACACTTTTTGGGCATAGAAATGAAACAATAATTTTAAGCTATTTCTCACAAGTCTCAAATCTGAGTCGAGTGTAAGTGTTTTGAGGACGAATTCTGAGTCAAGTTTCATGCATGCATCTTAGGTGTGACTCGAGTCCAAGTTACAAACTGTAGTCCCCATCTCTGGTGTCAAGTAATTGTGAAAAAAGTTCACCATAAAATGATAGATTTTTTGGTAAGACTTTACCTCAGGGGTCATTTTCATTCGTCATCAATCATAATGGTCCATGTAGGCCTATTTCATGCAGTTACTATGCTGTATCTGTTCATGATTTGTACTTGAGTAGTAACTGAGTTACTAAGTAACTTGTGTCCCCTCAAGTAAAGTGTTACTGACATTTTATAAATGATCTACTGATTTTGCTTGGATGATGAAACCTATTGCTTATTTTTTTAAGGTCTGTATATCACTGGCAATTTGACAAAAATGCATTACATTTTGCAGGACTGTTAGTTTTGGCTACAACTGAACACAGCATAAATATGTGGCAGGCGAGGCTTGAGGCCACATGATATCAAGAAATTAGATTACTTGGAGAATGTCTACAGTCACAAAAGGTGTCTGGGCAGTAAAGCTCAGGTTTAAGCACATGTCACTCATGTATCGGATTCTTTTTCCTTTTATTGGCATGCTGTCTCATCATCTCTGCATCTCAACTTTGATACTTCTTACAGTTAATCTGACGTTTCCTTGTAAGATACAAATATACCTGAAGTATTACAATAGCCTGTCGTTTCCTTATGATCTGACCTTGGGAGGACAGCATTCTTACACACATGAGCCGTTCAATCTGTATTCTCACAAACATCTTTGCATTCAGAACAAAGAGCTGCAGAGGGAAAACGGGATGTGACATGTTGTGAAGACAGAGAGTAATGCTCTCGCGCCTCTGCATGAATAAAGGTGAACTTTACGTTTCCCAAACTGCATTCTACAGCTGCTGGAGACTTTCTTCTCATAGAGCTCAAAAATTTCTGCTTGCAGCTATGTTCATATTAATGCTTTTCAATTTTTATTTTTTTAAACGGTATAAAGCCATAGATACGACGCAGTGCAGCTTTTGAAGTTTCACGTAAAACGTTCTGATTAAAGCATAGAAAAGTGAAATTCAACACTGTATGAGTCCAGTTACACCCAATCATGTCGGCTTTCATAAGTTTCTACAACATATTCTACATGGGACTTTCTAAAATTGCTACAGAAATTCTGTCCTTGACCATGTCATAGAATTGGCCAAGGTAACTCTGCATCTAGCTGCCACCCATCTTCTACTGAAACGAGAATCATCTGAAAGTTATGGTGAAAAAAGTTTCAGAGACAGTCATGGAAAAACACCCTTTTACACTCTCACTATAAGCAGACACACCTACGACACGCTTTACCCTGCATGAGCATCATAATTTATGCTCCTGGTGCCGAGGGTAGAGAAGTAACTATATGGTAATTGCTTATATATCAGAGCCTGTGCTGAGAATTTTTAAGAAGTCCAGAACCAGGCAACATACCACCTCAAAGTAGAGTGTGGCTCACTGACAGGAGCGAAACAAAGTAACCATTTCTCTGCATTTCTCCCTCTCTGTATTTGTGAAATCCATAATCTGTTTGGGGATGGGGATGGGGGGGGTGAAGACAGCCATAAGTACTTTACTTCATAATTAGTCCTTAATATGTAAATATATTTTGATAAAGCCCACTTAGGGCATATTCTGTATTTGTTTATTGTGAATGGAATAATAATTTCCTCTGAAGACAATTATAGCAAAAAGTTCTTAGAACAGGAAGTGTTGCTGAATAAAACGTATGAGTACTTGGAAACGCATACTTGAGTGCAGACAAGTTTCCGGAAACCAAAGGTCTTTCCTGGAGGTATTCACAAACATGCACAGTAATTAAAAGCCCAGTAATGAAGGATGGGTGGATTTTAACAAGCAAGGATTTTTTTTCTAAACCACAGATATCGTAAACATTATATGAATAAATTTTGGACAGCAACTATCTAGATCAGGGGTAGCCAATCTTATCCGCAAAGGGCCGGTGTGTATGCAGGATTTTGGCGTAACCTTTAGGTCAGCTGTCCCAACCCAGGTGTGAGGACTTTTCGGCCAATCAGTCCTCTAATTAGTAAGCTAATTAGGAAGCTGCAATGAAAACCTGCATACACAGCAGCCCTTTACAGACAAGATTGCCCAGCCCTGATCTAGATGATTTAAATTAAATTAACAAGATAGCATTTAAAAGCTTCAATTAATATATATTACATATATAATTCAAACAACTGTAGGAAGTGGCAAAGAAGGGCAAGAGATTCAAACAGAATGTAAAATAGGGCAACTGAAATTGCTGTAAGGATCAAGATACAAGATGTGTGTGTGTGTGTGTGTGTGTAAACATATTGTGACACATTACACCAGCATCCCCTTTTTGAAAGCATTTCAAAAAGGCATACTCAAAAAAAACTGCTTACTTCCCTTGAACACTTGCACACCTGTGTCAAATACACTGTAAATGTAAGTGTCTTGTCTAGTTGAAAATTAGGTTTTTTTGTAATCCTGCATACCTGCGGCCCAACCATATCATCCTAGAAACACAACAGAGACAAAGCTGCAAGGCTCAAGGTTCAAATTTGATCTTAATGTTATGCAGGTTGAACTTGCTTTGCGTCATATTGGTCTGTTTTTGGCGTAGTACTGTGAACACACTGAACACAGAGGAATCGCATGATAAGCATTTGCCAGTTTGTTCTGCTGTTATAGTAGTGTTACGTAGCTCAGCCTAGCATCACTTACGCCTAGTGGACTCCTCAAAAGCATGTCTGCAATGTGCCATTTGCCTCATTTGCATGTCGTTTTGGAAAAACGCATCTGCAAATGTAGTGCTGTCATAAATTGACAAAAGCACTTATAATGATTCATTCCAACTTCTGTAGCCGTCATTGACATTGGTAACCCTTGTGTCAGACATATAGCCCATGTTGACCATCATAGGTTTATGTTGAGACGTTTTATGACACTTTTCTCATTCAAGTGAGATTTAAGGTTATAAGACTAGCCTACACTTCAGTGTGTCAGAGTGACATAAAGCCAGCTGTAAAACAGAAGGTGAATACTTTTTAAAGGTGGGCTACAAATTGCCACAATGAACAGCGATTTGTCAATTTGACATGAGTTGCCAATGTCACATTTATGACAGCTACAAAAGTTGGAATGAATCTTTATAAATGCTTTTGTCAATGTATATTGGCTGCCATTACCCCATTTACAAAATAAATATGTTCCTTACAGTGTTATGTTATGCATTGCCTTGTTTATGCCAGTCCATAAAACAGTTCCGGTTTGGCATAATGCACAATGGCACATCACAAGACATACACAAGTCTGGAGTCTTCCGATGACAGAGCCTGCAACACCGTCTACCAGTGGAGCTGCTTTCTTCAATATATTTTGGCATATGGGTAGGACCAGAAGGAGCTGGAAGAGGTGGTGCAGGCATTGCAATGCTTGGTGATCCAATTTTTTGCTAGTTCCAGGATCAGTGTTTCCCAGAATGCCTTCTGGGTCAGTACCTTAGCCCTTGGTGTCTTGACTATCCCATTGTAGAAGATGAATGTATTGACAATAGCCATGTCCACAAAGTGGTACAAAAATGTCCAATACCACTTTCTGGTTTTGCGCAGCACTTTATAATAGCCAGTCAGGGCGTCAGAGACATTCACTCCCCCCATATACCTGGATGGACAAAAAAACTGTTGTTTTATCTTTTTTCATGCCAGAAGGTAAACTTATCTGTAGGTACACAGGTACGTGCTATAAAAGTGAAAACTTTGGTAAGATTCAGCGAAGTAAAAATGCACTAATAAATCACTAAATAAATACTACACACCAATTATAGTCTTTGACTGCTGCTGGAACTGTAAAATCCAGTTTTCCACTCTATGTCTTTCTTCACCCTTCTCTCAACAGTGTCTCCTTTGTAGGCCTTGTGTATGGTGGAACACATGAGTACCTCTTTGGTGTCCATCCACCAGACAAACAGCATCTCCTTGTCACGGAACCTCTTAATGGTGCCCCTGGGATGGACACTTGACTTTGGAAAATTGAATCAGTTTGAACGCATAGTGCCACAAATCCAGACCTTTTTCTTAAGAAGGAGGTCTCTAAAAAGCACTGGACTGCTGTACAAAATACTCCACAAAAAGCCTGTAACCTGTCCCTAAAAACTTTTCATCAATAAGAGTCATGACGGAATCAGAACTAATTCCTTTGTTAAGAGACATTGATTTTCCCTAATACACAAAAAAGTTCCAGGTGTACGTACAAGTAGCATCTACCAGGACAAATAACTTGTACTCCCACTTTGCAGGTTTATTGCGCATGTATCTCTTTAGTCCATTTCTTGCCTTTGATGGAACCATTCGTTCATCTATTGAAATATTTTGAAATGGATGGAAATAGGTCTTGCATGCCTCTCTAACACTGTTATACAGTGGCTTTATCTTGCATAGACAGTCAAAGTCAGGGGTTGCCCTGTGTTTGTCATTCTCAGCATCCACCCATCACTCATATGAAATGCTGACATGATGGTCAAAAATTTCCAACACGACATGATTTTGGGGGGTAGTGGCAAATTGTATAATTCAGACTTCCTCCAGTAGTCAGTAAGTGAGACGCACTTTACAATGCCTATGTAAAGAAGTATTGCCAAGAATGAATACATGTCTTGCAGAGAAATGTCTCTCCATGGCTTGTCCTTCCCCTCCTGACATTTTGCACCATAAGCATTTGTGTGAGTCACAATGGTTTGTAGAACAGCAGTTGAAAAGTATAGTTGAAATAATTCTAGTGCACTCTACTGTGACGCGGCAACCAGTTGTGACCAGGGGTTCTGACAGGTCTGAATACCAGTTGTGGCAGCTCAACGTCTTCGTCGTCTCAATCCTGCCACCTTTCCTCTGTAGCATTTACTGCTGAAGCCAGTTGACAGTGACCCAGTGACCTCTTCCCTCTTCCTTATACTTGGGCTTATAATACGCTACAGTCAGCTACCATCATAGATATATGTATATGTACTGGGTATGATACCATGCCAGTTTAGGCAATGTTATGTTTTTTTTCCTTTAAGGACAAGGTAAAGCAGTGTGTATGATTTTTTAAAAAGAAAGGATATAGTTTGCACACCACAAAAAGCTGCTGAGCTCTCCAACGGCATCCTTCAGATCATTAAGGACATGAGACCCCTTGCTAGTGGAGGGTCAGATGATCAACACATTTCACCTAGTACACTATTCTCCAGGGACTAATTTACAGATTTGATGGAAAAAATATCAGGATACTTTACAGAGCAAAGCACTCAAACATGAAATCAAATTCAAAGCTCACACTCACCACAGACGCTTGGATAAATATTCCCACAGATGCATACTTAGGGATCACCAGCCACTTCATTAATGAGGACTGGGAGCTGCCCTCATATTGCCTGACCACAATGCCACATGGCAGAATATATTGCTGCTTGGTTGAAGAAGACAGCAGGAGAAATTTGGTTTCTCTCCAAGATGTTTTGCCCATTGTACGTGATAATACAGCTTAAGTTGTGGCAGCTGTGAGGATCTTTGAAGTTGCTACTGACTGTTATATAGGCATATACTTCAGTTAGTGGTCAACAATGCTCTGAAGGATTCTTCAGCAAGACACTGGGGGCTTCAAGATGCATCGTAGAACATTTTCCTGGGCTTAATGATGTAGCAGCAACGTGGCACACCTGAACATAAACTGGTAGAAGATGTTCCAGATAGGTGGAACAGTTCTTACCATATGATATGTTACCTGTTGGAGCAGAGATGGTCTGTGACTACAATCCTACCTGATCCAGAAGTCGCATTATGAGGTAAGCATTATATGGGTCTGAAAAGTAACCAATGGAGCCTACTGGAAGAACTGGATTAAGTTCTAATGCCCTTTGAGCAAGTTATCATATTCCTGAGTGGAGAATCTTAAGTCACTTTTTCTGCTCTTCCTCCACTAATAAAGAGCTTGGTGTGCCACATACAGAGACAGATGGACAAAGAGTCATTACATCACTGCAAACTACACTACTTTTGTTAAATCACACATTTTTTTGGAATCATTTTATTTGGAAAGAGTTTTAGTTTGCATATCTTCTTGCACATTTTCAAGCAATAAAATGTCATTCTGATGATAGTCATGTTTTATTTAGTTCTTGGTACTTGTTTGATTATTTTAAGGAAGTAATCAAAAATGTATTACTTTTTCATGAAATTAGTCATTAGCTTAGTTTGTTAATTGAACAAATAATTGTTATATTGATCAATACAAAAATGACTCAAGTGCAGCCCTACAGTACGATATTGGATTTTGATCACAGGACCCATACAGAGGTATGGTATCAGCATATGAGAGCTGCGTGCTTTGCTATACATTTAAATGGACTGCATATTTTGACCGGTGGTCATTATAATACAAACTGAAATATTTTTGCTACAGTATTTGCACCAGAAAGTGGTCTATGCAGATAGAAAATTGAGTCTTAAAACATTCTTAGAACTTTTTATTTAGATGGAACAATGTTCTAGGGGGAATGACAATGACCTGAAAAATGCCAGACGGTGTAACCAAAATATATTTAAGTTATTTTTATCCTAATGGAACCTTCACAAAGTAACAATTTTAGTGTATACAGTGCATCAGATTCAGTCATCACTTATGATTAGTAGCAATATCACTTGTGGTTGCACCATATGACTTTTCAAGCTTTACTGTGAATTAAATAGGCATATAATTGGGCACCCCTACAAACTTTAGCCCGTTATCAATTTGATATAGACAATTTTAATTTCTTTAAGATATTACAATACTCTCATGGTTTTTCAGGTCCTATGCAATATTGCAGTGGCTTCTCTCAAAATTTGCAATGCAACTTGTGGAGTTCTATGAGCTTTTAATACTGATCTGTCAGCGGGATGGTGCGGGTTAAGAAAATGGACAAGAAACTGTGAATGAGTTTGTATTTTTAAATCAATTCCCTTGGACAGGGTGCTTAATTTGAAGATATTCGGTGAAATATTCACTTTGTGTGACATGGAGTGGCTAAACGGGCACATTTATTGATGTTACTAAGATAGTGTTGACATGCATCTGTTAAGCAACTAAACAGGTATGTCTTTAGTATGCAAATCTACAACAACATCAAAAACAATAATTAAAAATGTCCCACAGTCAGCGTAATGCAGCTGGTCCCACAAGACTATGCGGACCCCCCCCCATTAAAAACATCTGTTGTCATTTAGAAAGGCAAGAGTACAACCCTGTTACCACTTCCTGAGCCATCAGCTCCAGACCACTGACACCATCACACTTACCCAACCCCATTCACTGGGGGTGCTGGCCACTTCCCAACTGCCGGTCAGCCAGACCCCTCCCCCCATCCACAATTGCTCTCTCTATTTATGAGAGGAACGTTAACAGACTGCTGTGACAGAACCCAGCAAAGGTAACTGGGCCAGATTCTGTCTCAGCATCCACTGTAAAAGACTGTGCTGACCAGATATCGCAAGTTTTTTCAGACATTTTCAACACCTGTTCAATGTTCAAATGTTCAATGTGCAACATATTGCACATCTCCTGTAAAAAAAAAAGATCCTTGTACCTTTACCTTTGGATGTTTCTTTGTATGTGTGTTTCGTTTATGTGATGATACCACCCACACCAAAAGAAATTTCTTGTACTTCTCTGTACTTGGCGAATAAAAAGATTCTGAGATTCTGTAAAAAGATTCTGAGATTCTGAGACCTCGCTACCATGTGACGGCCAACGATCACAGGAATTAATGACTACAGACCCATCAGACTTTAAGTCTTTGTATGCCTTGTGCTGTCCCACCTCAAGTCCATGACCAACCCACTTTTGGACCCCTTGGAGTACACCTATAGAACCAACAGGTCTCTGGACAATACAATAAACTGGATGAGGCCCTGCACTTCATCCTGCAACACCTAGGACCTGTGTCACAAAACCGGTTTAACAAAGTCAGGGTAGAATATAGTAGGGCTGGGCAATTAAACAGAAATTAATCAAAACCGACATTCAGAACCTCTAATCGAAGTAATCTTGCCCATGTCGGTAACTTCATTTTTTTAAAATTCGGTTAATACTTAAAAAAACAATCTGTTAATACTTTCCCTTGTGTGTGTTCAAGTACTGTCCCCTTACGACAACACACTACCATGTGTGCTGTCATGTGCGACAAGCAGCATGGAGGCAAACTCGACCACCGAGCCGACTGAGCAACTCCAGCAGCTTGTACGAAAGAAAAATGTTGTGTCAATCATTTGGACACATTGTGGCTTTAGTGAAGACGACACCAAACAAAAAGAGGTCAAATGTAAGCACTGCGGAAAAACAGTTTCAGCTACCAAAGGTAATGCCAGCAATCGGTTTCAGCCCTAGCAATATTAATAGTGATCAGCTGCTTATATGGATCAAAAAGCTTGGGACATCTTACAGCTGTACAAATACTGTTTACATAATTCACTTATAGTAATAACGTAGTCTGCTTACAGTGTTCATTTTGAGTCTTTTTATACATATGGAAAAAATTATACGAATACTGACTCAAAGTTTATGATAAATTGTGGAAAACAAGCCAAGGAGGTGCGGTAGCGAAACTACAATAAGTTATATTTTATGTACAGTACTGTCCTGTATTACAGCGTATTTAAATTATGCACAGTTCAGTAATTCAATTTGTGCAGTACTGTCATTTAAAAAGCACTTGAAACAGCTGTACAATATTTTGAAAGTGTAGAAAATTCAGCAAATAACGACACTGCCCGTTCTGTTACCTTATAGTCATGTAATAAATACATAAATGTCAATTACATGGTAACCTGTCTGAGACATAAAAAAAGAAAGATCGGTTATAATGATCGTCCACTTATAGTGATCAAATTCACTCAGACAGGCGTGATCACCATAAAAGGTTTATTTTGTTTGCAAGAAATGTAAACTATTTATTTTCTATTTTTTTGGGAACTTGCTTTTTACATTAAAACTATAATGTGAACTTTTTCATAAGACATTTTCATTTCAAACAATTGTTCGAAATATTCAATAAACATAAATGATTCATGTATGCTTCCTCCAATTATTTTAAAATTATGAAGACATACAGTCGTTCATTAAAAAAAAATATCCCAGTATAATAGTTAAGTATATTTACAGTACAAACCTTGTCAAGGAAATATGAGGGCAAAAAAAACAAAACAAAACAAAACAAAAAAAAACAAAATAACTTCATTAAATTGTAATCGAGGTAAAATGTTCAACCAATCACGATATTAATTTGAGGTCATATTGCCCAGCCCTAAAAGATAAGTTTCAGCATAACAAAACCAAACAAATGCAATCCGAGTTTACTTACTAAAAGCAAGATTATTTCCCGGGCAACAATCAGCCAATCACACAAGCATTGCAACAGGGCTGCATATTTTAATGCAGCAAAATAGAATATTATTGTGCTAAAATATGGGGCCAGGCCTTGGCGTTCTGGCCCCCTAGGCAAGATTCTGCTGAGCTACTAGAAGAGAGTGCCGGAAGCAGATTGCTGACGGTGTAAAGGTACATGTACAGTTTGACCATTGTTAATGAAACATCAATAATAGCCTTAATTTCCAAATATGCTTTGTGGTTTTGTAATTATTCCTAGTCTTTTTATTTATATTCATTACCTTTTTTTATTATTCAGTATTAAATGAACTCATCACTCTTCAAAACCCAGTCAATATTCCTTCATCCATCATACACAAAGAGATACAGCATGGATATGTGGCCAAGGAAAATGACAAAGGCGGTGACGTATTTTAGAAGACTGACATCCATGATCATTAATAATTGGACTCATTGATAAGTGCAAATGGCAGAATAAATGGATATTGACTATAAATCTAAACGAGCCTAGTAAAAGTAACTTAAGCAATGGACTATGGGGGACAATGCACACCACTTGATTTTCAGATTATGTATTTCTATACATCTTTATTAATAATTTCACTGTGTCCACTCACCACCATTGACTGTAAGAGAGCGACAGCTGCTGAAAGTGAAATGAACAAGCGAACATTATTAAATATTAAACTTTGCCTGTAAAGTAATCTGGAAAACCAAGGGATGTGCAAGAGTTGCTATAAACTCAAAATTCTGAACCAATCTCTCATTACAGCAGAGATCATCCCTTTTTGTAGATATAGGTTTTCCTAGATTTAGCACATGTAGCGAAAGGGGTCGAAACATAAAAATGATTGGTATGCATCCCTGGCTGTTGACATCAGAGGTCTGAGATTAAAAACTGCTTGGCTTGCTTGTTGAAATATATTACAGCCGGAAGACTGAATATCAAATACACAGCAAACTTTACAGCAGTCAAAAGATTCTCACAGACAAGCTATTTTGAGAGTTTGTGAAAGCCCCTTCGTCTGGTAATCTACCAAATTCTTGTCTGTGATTGGTCCAAGCACTGTTTGAGATCCGTGAGCCTGAAACCTAACTTGCTGTCGAGCATCAGCTACCATGGTGATGAGTCCCTATAAGAAGTAAACCAGTATTGTAATCAGAGAGCCAGTTACCTCTACTTAGCATTACTTATCCAATATAAGTATAATTACTTAAGCCAGTAATTTGGCCCCTGGACTCTCCTGGATCCAAGCCAAAGTTCTGTTTGTGGAGTTTCAGTTCTGCATTTAACACCATCATCCTGGCTCTGTTCCAAGACAAGTTCTCCCAGATAACATACCTGAATCCACCTGCAGGTGGATCACAGACTTTTTTTCCAACAGGAAGTAACATATTAAGTTGGGAAAGCACACCTGTGACACCTGCATGCTATCCCCACTACTCCCTGTACACGAAGAGCTGCATCTCCAGTCACCATTCTGTCAAACTCCTGATGTTCACAGAAGGCACTACCCTCATGAGACTCATCTCTGATTGGGATAAATCTGCCTACAGAAGTAAAATTGACCTTCCTCTGTCCTGCTGCGGTCAGCGCAATCTGGTGCTCAATGCTTTGAAGACCGTGGAGATGGTAGCGGACGTCAGGAGAAACTCAGCCACCACCAACCCCCATCACTCGGTGTGACTGTGAGTCATTCAATTTCCCGTGCACCACCATCTCAAAGATGCATTTTGTTCTAACAATCAGGTCAAGTATTATAACGTCATTAAAGTAAATCATACAGTTTATCTGGCAGAAAAACCTGCAGGTTATGAATATTAGCCCAGCTAAAGTATCCGGTTTAACTGCAAAGGCTCTTAAACATGTTTAGTATTTTGATTTCCAGGCAAGAGTTAAGCGTTATTTTTTATTACCACTATAACTAGTGGGTGGCACTGCGGCTCAGAAGGTAGTGCCGCTGCCTCACACCTCCAGAGCTGGGGGTGTGGAACTTGCATGTTGTCTTCCTCTCCAAGTCCAAAGACATGCAGTTCAGCTAACTCATGTGTCTCAATTACCGGTAGAAAGTGCGCGTATGTGCCCAACAATGGCCTGGAGTCCGGGCCAGGGTATACCCATGCCTTGTTACCCTGTTCTCCCTGGGATGACCCTGACCAGGATAAACTGTTACTAAATGGATGGATTATAATTGGTGCCTCATATTATTGTATAAGTTGTTTCCCATTTCCTCGTCACATGATGCATAACTTCTTAAAGTGCTATTCATTATACATTTAAAAAACATTTGTTACAAAGAGAACTGGATGTAAGAGAATGTAAGTGTTACTGTGAACCATTTGTAAACAAAGTAAAAAAAAAAAGTTAAATTATAGGACACTAGCTGCTGGTATTTCTAAGCATGCTTGAATAGACACAATGGTATATTTTCTTGACAACATAGCTGCTGACATTTCATAATGATCTCCTGTCCCTTGCTTATGCCATCACCATATAACATCACTTTATTAATGGAACTTTGATTGATAGCTTGCTTATTCCATGCAATTATTGTCAAAGGACAACATATGCAGTGGTAAATCACTGATATTTTAAGACCCAGATGTTTACAAACAAGGAATATCCTTGTGTCCTATGAGAGCAGTTGGTGGAGTTGTTTTTTATCTCCAAAATGATATACTCAGCTGCGACGCTTTCAGCCAAGCTTCACTTCACATGAATCCGGAACTTCGGCAGCATACTGAAAAATGATGCGCAGAATATTCAGGAAGCTCTACCAGGCTCTTTTGATAAATGCACAGGTCTTCCATGGTGATTATCTACTTACATTTTAAATATGTTTATGGAGAGTAATTTCTTTTTCCATATGAAATATGTACAGTATACCTTCTACATATCACAAAATTTCATAAAACATTCAAATAAATAACGCGCTCCACGGCATATAAAATGAGGATTCAAAAACACCATTTATAGTTATATAGAAAAAAATATCCAAAAGAATGAAACTGTCACTCCTACCGACAGCAAAAGTTTCTATCTATTCGGGACAGAGCATAAACAAAATCTATTTCAGGTAACCATTTCTTTCATTACCTCCTTACACCTTCACCATCACTAAAGATAATAATCACAATATGACATAAAAAAAGACTGCAGGTGGCGCTGAAAATGTAACCAACTCTCCCACGGTGCAAAGACATGCAGCCCGCTGTAGTATTAACCCGACTGTGTTATTCGCAAAGTAATCCCGTTGCAGGAAGGTTTGAAGGGAGGTATTCAGATTAATGGAAAACCAAGACAAACTGTGGCTCCCCCAGGATTCTGTTATTAGCTATAAATGGCACACCCAGATCTAACAGTTAAGAAAATGGGGGGGGGCATGGGTTAGCTTACAAAACACAGAGGGAGTAGCGCACAGGGGAGGTCTGGGGATCATGGTTATCCATAGTAACCTTTTACAGGTGTGCATCCCGACTGTGGAGAGCGTCACTCTCTGCCAGAGTGACGGTGGAGTAGATTCTGACAGTTTTCCCATTTCTATATGTCAGGTGGACAGTTGAGGTTAACGAGTTAAACCCTTGGAAAAAAAACCTGTTTAAAAACTAAAAAGAAAAATAAACGAACCATTATATTCATCAGCAAATCACTGTGCTAATCATTTGAGCCAGCAAAATGCAGGCAATAAAACTGAGAGGCGAGATCAGACACACTACAAATGCGGCAGCATTTTTATACCTTCCCCGGATTTCTGAAACTTTGATTGTTTATTCTTCCAGATCTGACATGAGTAACTGGTGCTTTCAGTGCATACAGAGTGTCCCCCTCATACATTATCAGGCTAAGTACAGAGTTATTTTGCTTTATAAGCCCTGGCACTCAGCATTGTCGCTGACCACCATTAGCATCAGCGCTAATCAGTCCACACAGCATGCCATTATGTAACCCTTTAGACTGTTAAGAGAGAGGTACTTGACCTATTTTGAACAAAAGCATCAGACAAAGCAATCTTCAATAAGGCAGCACTGGTATATCACAAACAAAAATTTAATAATTTCATTTTCACTCACTGTTAACTAAAGTACATTGCTACAAAGTAGCTCAAATTATTTACATTTATAAGACAGTCCACCTCCTTAACCTGTTTCTCCATTTTAAATCTTCAATGTATAACGTTTGTGTACATTTATCAACCAACTGCGCTTAGTCAGACATTCTGTGTTCCCAAAGACAACCAGAGTGCAGCTCCGATAATAACCTCCATCATCTCGATAATTCACTGCAGTTCATAAATTATGATCAACTGTGTCAATAGCATTATTTAAATTCTAAAAGCAGCTGCATTGTTCATTTCATGCCACAATGAGTATTGTCTTAAAAAAAGAATAAGCTGTCCGATTACAGCAATAATCATTACAGAAAAAGAAATTAAATAGATTTAAAAAATTATTTAAAAATGCATAATACTGAGTAGCAACCTACTTTTCATCACACAGTCTAAAGGTCGATGTATCACTACACGCATTTTCTAATGTCAATTTCATGACGAATTGCTTCATCTCATTCTTCAAAGCTTATGCTAGAGCTGGATTTATTCCAAAATTAAAGGGAAACTGATGGCAAAAACATTAAAGAAACATAGAAGTGCGGGTTTCAGTAATCATGTGCTTTCCTAATCATGACTTTTCAGTTTGTACCACACTTCCAGACTTTCTGGTGGCATAATATCAGTTGCTTCTTGAGCAGACTGCCGCAGTGTTCCTTCACTCACCACTCCTCCAGCTTACACAGTAATGTGGTCTAGTTCCATTAAATAACAGCATAAAATGAATACAATGTGCTACATACGAAAGGCATATGGGTGTTAGCCGCTGAGAATCTGAAGTTATTCAGCACGATCCTGTAATGCGGTATCTGGCTGGCGGGGCTGACTAAGTCTATGTACAGCTTTGTCGCGGAGTCAAACGCTCCACCTTCTGTTAACATGAGAAACACGAGCCTGATCGCACTATACGGCGATCATGTAAAGGCATAAACTAAGAGGTATAACTCAGAAAAATAACAGTACAGACAATTTTCAAACGGTACAAACCACTGAGACCGGTTCGGAGGCACGTGACCATGTAAATAAGCGATATATCTGCACTGAAGCAGCACAAACGGCAGTTTTAACGAGACAAACCAGCACAAACGATTACGATCGGTTTGGTCAAAATCAGACGCAAATGGGAGGGGGGCAACCTTACAAATATTAATATTTCAGAAACTAAACCAGCAAAGAACACACTTTTAACGGCACATACCATACCATATTAATGTTTGTTTACACGGTCACGTGACACCAGCGTGAAGTTAGCCCCCCATTTGCGTCTGATTTCAACCAAACCGATCGCGATCGTGTGTACTTCGTCTGTGCTGGTATGTGCCGTTAAAACCGTCTTTTGTGCTGCTTTAGTTTCTGAGATATTAATGTTTGTTTACACGGTCACGTGACATCAGCGTGAAGTTAGCCCCCCATTTGCGTCTGATTTCAACCAAACCGATCGCGATCGTGTGTACTTCGTCTGTGCTGGTATGTGCCGTTAAACCTGTCTTTTGTGCTGCTTTAGTTTCTGAGATATTAATGTTTGTTTACACGGTCACGTGACATCCGCGTGAAGTTAGCCCCCCATTTGCATTTAATTTCCACCAAACCGATCGTCTGTGCTGGTATGTGCCGTTAAAACCGTCTTTTGTGCTGCTTTAGTATTAATATTTGTTTACACGGTCACGCGACACCAGCGTGAAGTTAGCCCTCCATTTGCGTCTGATTTCAACCAAACCGATCGCGATCGTGGGTACTGCGTCTGTGCTGGTATGTGCCGTTAAAACAGTCTTTTGTGCTGCTTTAGTTTCTGAGATATTAATGTTTGTTTACACGGTCATGTGACAAAAGCGTGAAGTTAGCCCCCCATTTGCGTCTGATTTCCACCAAACCGATCGCGTGTACTGCGTCTGTGCTGGTATGTGCCGTTAAAACCGTCTTTTGTGCTGCTTTAGTTTCTGAGATATTA
>JAODKC010000045.1:10566022-10582594 GCA_026777985.1 Mormyrops attenuatus
TTGTATCTCCGATCCAGTGTAAAGCGTCTTTGAGTATCTTTAAAAGCGCTCTAAAAATAAAATGTATTATTATTATTTATTATTATTAATATTTGTAAGGTTGCCCCCCTCAAATTTGCGTCTGATTTCGACCATATATAGTTAATGCACAGGTACAGACCTGTATAGCCCTCACACATATTAACGCTCCCCTCCCCCGAATTTCTAAAACGGCATTGCTCATGTGAAAATGCAGCGCCCCCTTATTAATTGCAGGTGTTAGAGATACCCTGGATCACACCTACATTTATATTCTCAGCTGTCTATGACATACGCCATTGTAGCCCAGAGCAGGATGACTTAATGCGTCGGCGATTTCCACTCATACACGACAACGATGCAGAATTATATCCAAGATGTTCAAGAGTGGAAATCAAAGTACTCTTAAGAGCACAAATGATCCACTTAGAACCCTGAGACTTGCAAATGGCTAACAGTGGGTTGTAGACATGGCCAGATCATCAGCCATGTTACATAAGTGTTATGTGGGTTTCCCAGTAACTATAAATGACATCACAGATTTAAACAAGCTATAACTTCTTATTTGAACTGTATGGTAAATTCAGTTAAAATGTTTACTGTATATTTAAACTTATAAAAACACAGTTCGGAAGACTGTAATTTGCTTTATAAATTTTATTTTCAGTGTTGTTGGTTGGCTGTTGGTTGATGGTTTTTCAGTATCTACATTTCCACTGAATTAGTTTATTTCCATAGCATAAGTTTTTACAAAAAATCAGACTTGCTTTAATGGAGACTTCAAAAATAACCATTTTATTACTCAGATGATACCATATTCTCCATTCTCTTCCATAGAAATAAGCAAGGTACAAATAAAATTACACAGAGTTAATGAAACAGTTTTGCCCATTTATCTATTTATCTAGTATAGTAACTTGTACAGTCACAATTTTGTACATCACACTTAATTGTCAGTGTAACCTACCAGCTAGATTGGGAATAGACTGTTTGTGAAGGCACACACAGGGCAAGTGATATAGGCGGCTGCCTAAGGCACGAGTTCCTAAGGGGCATGAACTTTCAGCCAATTTTATGCTCACCTAGGGTGCCACATGGGCTCGGACCGGTGCTGGTTTCACACATCTCCATATAAATCATCAAAAAACAGGTGTAGCTACTAATTGTGGACCACATGTACCCCCTCGCCCCTCTCACCCTGCACACACCCCAACACACAGTTGAAAATTAAAACTTGTAATCAGTAAGAATACATTGCTATTCCTAAAGCTGTAATTGAATGATGAATTATAGGGCCCCATGCACATTTGCACACAAAAATAAACAAATTAACAGCAAATGAACCAATTAAAACAAACAACAAATATGCTAATTAAAACTGTTGCTAGTCTAATGTGAAGGGTAATTCTTCACACTAGTCGGTTAGCACACTTAGCCAGATAATTATCCAAATGTAAATTATGTGAGTTTGTTTGAAACTTCTGACAAACAAATACACACCAGACTATTTAAAATACGAGACAGATCACATATCAAATAAGATAAATATTTATTGGACTGCTGCTAAATTGAACAGGGAAATTGGACTGCACACTACAGGCAGTCCCCAGGTTAAGAACGTACAAAAGAACAGACTGCCATAAAGCCTAATACAATAAAAATTCAGGTTAAACACAATGCTTCATAATAACAACGCATGCACACACTACTTTGTGACGCTTGTGAAAACGTCAGTGGCTTCAGCAGTTCGTCTGCTTGAGGTACAGTACAGTACCGTATGTAGTTTTATTATTACCGTTTAATTATTATGTACTGTATTATTATTTTACAAACGTAAGCCTACCTATTAATTGAACTTAAATCCAGACTCACGGAATGGATCTTGTTCATAACCTGAGAACTGCTTGAATAAGAAAGAGTGGAACTGGGTCCAACTGATGGTACAGCAGAATTCAGCGGAGGTGATCTGTCTTGGCTGGTGTGACGTAGGATCAGTGTGCATGCCAGGATGCACCAATGCATCCATAGTGCACCCCCAGCAGAAGATCCCTGTCTAAGGGATAGTTCAATAACAGGCTAATTGAATCACATTTTAAAAAATTATGAAATATTACGTATTGACATGGTAAGGTAGATGGTGTCAAGCCGGATTGTGTATTGATTCAACAGGTTTTCAATCTGACGGGAAAAAAGGTAAATGTCAATGTGCAGATAATATGTTTTTGTAATTCCTTAAAGGCTGGTTCTGAAGTTAAGCTTGAATTTAGTAACTGTAGACACTGCAAAAGAAACCTATGATCAACTGAAAAATGCAAAGCTTCGACAGTTTTTTCCTATTATTGTTTTATCAGTTTTAACACAGATATCGGTAACACTACGTTTACATGCACACTAAGAAAATCGAATTACTGTGTAAAAATTCACACTGGTCCATACCGACTATAGTGTGGTGCTGAGGTATCACCCGCCACACGGCTGCACTCGGGTTCTCATCCCTGAGTTGGTTTGCTGTGTGGTGGATGCAGCAACACGCTGTCAGTGCATGCTCCTTACCTCTCACACGTCATTCATCCATGCACTCATTATTATTAATGCTATTTTTTTTTAACGTCTGTAACGTAATAGGTCAACCGGAAAAAGCTCAATACTAACAAATTGAAAGGAGCCATATCATCACCTACTGTAGCGGAGTTGTACATACTTCGGTCAATAAATCAATTCCCCTCCCGTGCATGTATACTGGGACAAGGACAGTAGTCCTATTAAGTGTTATAGTCAAGTTATAACCATAGCTCGACTTAGCTGTGCATGTAAACATACTGACTGGTTTTGGGTGTTTTCACACGTATTGTTCGGTTTCTCTGCTCCGAATCAGTTGATGAGTTTATAAACTTGTAGCGTTTTCGCCTCGGCAACAAAGCACCACTACAAACCATGTGAGAACTTTGATTCTGCTTATTGGTTAGATGTGTTTAAGGCAGGAAAGTAAATACAGGAAGAAGTTTCCTGGGCTATGCAACTGAACATCGCTCACGTTTATGTATTGTTGCCTTAGGTTACTTACTTTCACACGGCACTGTTCACTGGTCAAATCCTCTATCTCTCTTGACTGAATATTTTGAAAACTTCAGAGTTGTGTTTAGGAGCTGACAGATGCTGTCATCTGCCCAGATTTCAAGAAGGCAATGTACCTCGGTGTCAGATCAAGTAGACCTACTTGTTTGCCTGCTCTGCCGCATCCCAGAATGCAAAGCACACCTGGCCTTGGGAGCCATTTAGCTCCAAACTTGTGGAGTATACCTGGAAGTTGGGTCGAATTGAAGCTGGATCATGTTCACACCACAAACAAACCGCTCCAACGTTAGTTTGGAATTGGACCGAGTCCACCACCTCTCAAGGGTCTTGGTACGGTTGTTTTGGTCGCACCTGAGTGTGATTATTGTGTTCACACCTGCCCAAACAAATCGTACCAAGGGGGACCATGGACGAGTGTCCGTTTTAACTGGACTAAAAAGCGCAAGAGTGAAAACACCCTTTAGGAACCTTATTACTTTTCATTTCTCTTTTAATTTAGTAATAAAAAGTCATGAACAAATTGATTTGTTTTTAGCTTTTTTTTTCTTTTGGCATGGCCAGTGATGAATAGTCAATTGTTTTCGCCCTAATCAGAAAGCATGTAAACCTTAACCATCATTGACATTTTTACAAGAAACTCTTTCCAGAAGTTAACAGAGGGTCTTCAAAAGCTCCACAGCAGAGGCTGCTGAATTGTAGGCTCCATATTTTCAATTCAATTTCTGTAAAGTAATATTATATCTTTTACATCACACTACCCAAAGCATCCCAGCTGGCCCTTTCTAAACTGTAGGAAAGACAGCAGTCTAATCATGGTCAGCTGGATTGTATTGCCTGAGGCCCGAGCTAGGAGGGGCTTGCTAATCAATCACCAGAGAGAAGTTAAAGGTCAGCCAAACCCAGCCCCTTGTAGACGGTTTGCCTCCATGCTAACATCCAGTATTCATTCTAGACTCTATTACATGTCCTCTCAATGTTTAAGAACATTTCACCACCTTCATAATTACAGAATGTCAAGTATACTTACCATTCAAGTTCAGCCGTACGGTTTATTATATGGATATAATACTTTGTTTTAACACATACAGACAGTCCCCGGGTTAAGAACATCAGACTTAAACAACTCGTACTTGCAAACGTACTGCATTAAAAATTCACTATTAAATATGCTTTGTAATAATGAATGCACGCACTACTTTGTGACACTTGTGAAAACATTGCATGGCTTCAGAAGTTCGTCGGCTCAAAGTACAGTACAATACTGTATGTAGTTACTTTTATTATTACTTTATAATTAAACATTCTGTAACTTTTCCAACTTACCTACAAGCGTCCTGGGTATGATGTTAACCTACATCCAGCCCTATGAGGAGGTCCTCCAACTTACAGAGAATAACTTGGGGGGCTTGTGTCAGGATTGGCACTCCAGCCACTGGAAGAAACTCTCACTGGTCCATTTGGACTAGTGTGGTGCTGAGGTACCGCCTGCCACATGGCTGCACTCAGGGCCCTGAGGTGGTTTGTCATGTGATGGGTGCAGCAATGCACTGTATCAGTACATGCTCCTTACCTCTCACTGTAATCAGTGCATGCTCCTTACCTCTCACTGTAATCAGTGCATGCTCCTTACCTCTCACTGTAATCAGTACATGCTCCTTACCTCCTCTCTCTATAAATTTGACTTAAAGACAGACTTAGGGAACGGATCTCATTTGTAACCCCGACACTGCTTATATTCAGTGTTTGCTATCATTATTATTTTTTTTACTTCTTACTGTTATTCAAAACTCTGACTAGCTAATATAGCTCTATTCTGCTTCTTTAATGTAAAGCATACCAACATGTGGCGGTCTGTGTGTGCTGGTAGTAGGTGGTTGTCATAACTTTAACATTAGAGAACCAAAATGACTCTCAATATTCCAAGGACTAGGTATTTGTCAGGTTAAATGCAGAAAATGCATAATGAAAATATGATTTTATATACCACAGAATTAGCTTCTGTGTATGACACCATGCGCTTGGTGGATAAAAGTGATTTCAATTTGGAAAGTTCTTGCGATGTCAGCATTAGGTAATTTCCCCAAGCCGTTTTGACATTCCCCATTTGCAGCAGGAAGCCATGTAGCATGCAGGGTAAGAGTGTGAACACTGGCTCAAATGCCTGCAAAAGTCTGAGGGAAGGAGGATCCTTCAAGTTTCATTTTACTTGTCAGGATCGCAAGACAAACATGCACAATGCAAAAGAGACCACTGATGTGTGATAGGAGTATAAAAATTATAATTGTAACCATAATTAACTAAATAAATAATGCATCCACTCTATATTGATGTTACAACTGCAGTTACGCTACCTAGTTACATCTCACTGTACACTGCAAAAACATCCTTTCAGATTTAACATAAACTGTATCCCTTTTGAGACAAAATGGCCTAAAACTATCAAAATTATGTACAGGCGCACTAAGAAAATTATACTTTTTCCTAAAATAATATGTCTAAATGCAAGCAAATGAATCTTATTCAAAAGATGCATTGTTAGTCAGTTTATTAATTAAATTAGACTTTTGTCTAAATAGGAGTAATAAGTGAATTATACTTGCTTAGATTTTCATTCTTTTTTGCCGTTTAGGCGAGTTCAATTCAAATGTCATAAGCTACACTACCAAATACATACCCTCACCAGACCTAACATAATTGTCAATGTAATAGCTCACCATTAAATTGTACCTTTGTTTTTGTTCTTCCCTAACATTTTAAGTCAGTACTCAAATAAAATCCCATTTCCATTTTGCATCCTATTGCTACATTAATCGATTCACTACAATACATCTTATCCACGTTTGCCTTATACAAGTGCTTTGCTGTCTGAAATATGTACTTTCTAATCTTGTATATTATCATCATGTAATATATGAACTGGTAAATGTTACGTTTGGGGAGAATTCACCAGGGTAATGTCCTGTTGAACACGCTCTGAGCCCACCCAGCCCTGGAGCTTCCAAGAGTAGATTCTGGCAGCCCAAACTCTGTTTGATCTTGCATTTGGCAGATCATGACAGTGACTTTTTTAATATAATCCACAATACTGGGCTCTCCTCCGCCCTGCTGGATAGTGTTCACAGTTGAGCGGAGTTACAGGCCAATTCTTGGTTGTGTTTCAAGTCACCGGGTTGTTCATCAGAGAATGTTCGGGCACTTTCATCTTTCCGGGCTGGTTGTGGCTTGGACATTGTGACCATAAATAGGTCCAACACAGGCATGTAACATATTCCAGAGTTGTACCATACCTTTTTTCCCTGGATGAGTAATTAGACAGTCTTAGTCATTTACTGCAAGGCAAAAAATTACAAATATAATGAATTCTACAGTCACTGTGGACACCAATTTCACTTCAAAAGTGATGCAAAAGCTAAATTGCATGGTTTCTTTATCCATATAGATGAGAAGTCACTGGTTTTGAGTACACTGGGGTTACTGGGAATAGTCCCTCATTTTTTGATGTTAGCTCACTTCACACTAAATTTGAAGCTGGTTTACCTTTCAGGGTAAACAAGACTTGTCAAGGCAGCAGTATGGCCCTCTCATGTGAAGAGGTAGAATACCAAAGACTGCGACACCTCTTGATGTCCCTTACAACGGGTACGTAATACAGGACCATCATTCTGTGATGCATCGTTCATCGTTCTGTGAAGCAATACAGTCATCTATGTTTTCTTGTTCCAAAGTAAAAGATGGTACCAAATGCATTCTGTCAACACAGAGGAAGCCTGTGATATGTCGCTATGGACGTGGTGTGGAAAAATTGCTACTCTTGGGTGATGCAGCTGCGCCATGCAAGTTCGGTGACTCCCATCCGAGCTGGTGATGGAGTTTCAGTGTCTTCCCTGTATTAGCCCACAGACTTACAGTTTAAATAAAGTGGTGGCTTTAAGTCGCCCTTAGTGTGCATGCACATGTGTTTGCGTATGTGCCTGCTCTGTGACAGACTAGTATCCCATCCTTGCCGTGTGCCGTGATTCCTTGCGATGGGTTACAGACCTGATGCTACCTCATAAGTGGTTCTTAAAAACCAGTGGATGGATGACTGGATAGATGCCAGATGAAGCACTGAAACTTTACATTTGGTGGCCTACTGAGTCCACTAAGAGAACTAGACAACATTGTTATATGTAAAGTTTGATAAAACAAAATATTGTAGAACTACTGGCCCTAAACACCAAAAGAGCTTTGTTAAATACTACACACCATCCACTTACGATTAGATTTTCATTTAGAAATTCACACATTTACAAATTACAGTTAGAGATTTTATCCCTACACAAATGTTTCTCATTCATTACTTTGCTAGAAGCTTCATATGAATCAGACTGCAGCAGCTTTTGTTACCTTCTACAGAATGACATCATCCATCAAAAATAGTCTTATTACACAATGATGCCTTTGGGGGAAATTTTGGGAAAAAAAAATACATTTTCTTTATCATTAAAAATGTGTGAACTAGTTTTTTAGCAAACGTGGACAATTTTCAAATTCATACTCCAAGTTCAATTTTCACATTCCATAACTTGATATATATATATTTTTTTAAATCATGACTCATATACTATCTCAGTCTAATTCACCTGCAGTGCTTTACATTAGCAAAAATGAACTTCATTTTACATACTAACATAAAAACACATTTTAAAGTATTCCGTAGACGTATGCACTTATCACAGAAGGATACAAATAGTCATTAGACTTTCTTTGCCAGAAAGAAAAGTATATATTTTTTTAAGTTGTAATTTGAGAATCTGACAGCCAGACAACAATTGGTCTACTATATCCACATTTATAATGATGTATGACAATAGAAATTAGCTACCAGTAATTAGTCACTGAGTCAATTTATCACTATTGCACCAGCACTTTACTGTCCATTTCCTCTTAACATTACAGAGCTGGTCATTCCAAAGTCTGCGTTACTCACCTGGTAACCATCTATAATAAAAATAGTGTGCATAAATCACACACATATCAATATGTCACATTTTCCAAATATGCATTTTATTATTGTTGAATCCCTATGGAGTATTTCACTTTGGACAACAGTTTAATACGAGCCGATATTATTTATACTGACATTACTATCCATGATTCTTCTAACCACTTTTGCGGGTCAGCATCCCAGGGAAGCCTGAATCCTGTCCTGCGCAGCATAAGGCAGAACGCCATGGCACATCCTGGGCAGGATTCCAATCCATCACAAGGCATGCTAGCAGCATTTCTCCTCATCCAATTTTTATTAATGAGCACATATATACAGAACTAAACAAAAAACGCAGAATATAATCACCTTTTTTAAAAAAAAAAAAAAATTAACCAAAAATCAAATTTTCATGCAGATACTTGCTGTGTTTTATAGTCTATATCAAGAGAGTCAAATTCCAGTTCTGCCGGGCCGGAGCCCTACACATTTTTGAGTTTCCCCTCATTTAACACACCTGATTCAACTCCTTGCACCTCTTTCTGCTAATTACCACACAGCTCTTGAGTTGAATCATTGGCAGTGGAACAGGGAAAGAACTAAGCTACACAGGGCTCCGGCCCTCCAGGGCTGCAGTGTGACACCCCTGCTCTATATCTGTTTCACTCTGTATTACAGCATGAATATTTGACACATAATTTACTGGTAAATTAAATTTATTCATGAATAAAAATCCCAAAATAGGCTAAAAGACAGATTTTACATGTTATTATCATCGTATCTAAAGTTGTCTAAAAAGCAGGGAATTCAATTAGTAGAAAAGCTAAAAAAAAAAAAATCTAAACTATATAGATAATAACCCTTCACAGTGAAATCAATGGGGAAATGCTACCCCCATTCATCGTCATTGTCTCAGAGATCTTTGAAAATCCTGTTTATATCCATAAACTGCTCCCACTTCAATGTTCTTCTACACCTGCACATAGTGATTCACATCTCATTCCATTGTATAATTCAAAGATGCAATCTAATATATATATATATAAATTGTGTGTGTATGTGTGTTCTGAATGGTTATTTTTTTAGGATATTAAATTAAATTTCATATGAAAAATAGTTCATTCTGCATCTAGATTTCACTATAATTGTTGTGAGAGCTTAGCCTTGATCCTCGGTACTTGACACCAAAACATGCCAGTCCTTAGCATTGACTGCTCAATGCTCATGACTAGTAGAATTATTTCTCCCCAGTGCTTTAGGTAATCAGTCCTTTCACAAGTCAGGATCATTGAACACTATGTATTTCAATAACCCCATACGTCTTTTTAAAAATCTTTGACCTTTTTAGCTAATTCCTGTATGTGGATTTTGAAGACCTCTCAAGGGAAGAAATCTTACAGTGTATGTATGCAGGGAAAAAAACATTTCTAGAAGGAGCTAAACAAAGAAACTCCTCAGACAAGAAACCCAGGTTCTGTCCAAATATCATTCCAATGCTTACTAAACACCATCAAGATATCCTCAATAAGATGTTTTTTTGCTGATCAAAATATTGAAAAATCAAATAAAATGCATCCTTAAATACTACATTACAATTAAGCATTCACAGGAATTCAAACACAATGTACTGTAAGAAAGAGATTTTGATCTAGCTTCTCCCATTTATCAAGTTATGAACATGCACTGCTCATGGAGTGCTGTGCTTCCAGCTGAGGGTTTATACACTGCAGCCAATGGGAATAAGGGATACATACTGTACTATGATCAATCCACCTGCCATCAAGCCATCCATCCATTTACTGAAACTGCTTATCCTGTTTAGCGTCACGTGGGGGTCCAGAGCCTGTCCTGGAGGCTATGGGCGCAATGCAGGTAACAACCCTGCATGGGGTGCCAACCCATCACAGGGTACAAGGCAGGGAACACCCCAGGATGGGGAACCAACCCATTACAGGGCACAAGGCAGGGAACAACCCAGGATGGGGTGCCAACCCATCACAGGGCACACTCACTCACGCATGCACAATTTGGGAATTCCAGTTAGCCTCAGCATGGCTTTGGACTGTGGAGGAAACCGCACAACAACACAGGGAGAACATGCAAACACACATGGAATCCTGGCGGAGACTCAAACCCAGGTCCCAGAGGTGTGAGGCGACAGACCTCCCCTGAAATCAGCTGATTTTATGATACACCACCAAGAAGAAATGTAGCATAAGGAACTGCCACAATTACAAGAGCAGCAATTCTGTATATATAGCAATACTTTATTATCTCCTTGCAAAAGAGGCCACAATATACCATTTTTACATTAATTTGAGAACTCTGAAAAAGCAAAATAACCTCTAAAATAATTGCTTTTAATCCATGGTTTTCCATTTCAATGCCCAGACCAGCATAATGCTTATTCTTCAAGAAGTCTGTGTATTAAGTTGTCAATATTCCAAGATATTTCTTGTGATTCTGCCCTTCAACGAAATGCAAAATAAATGCACTGGTAGAATTTTTTGATACAAAAGAGTAAAAGATTCAGTCAAAAGTCGACTTTTCATTGTAAACATAGATTGAGTGACAGTCATATTCATTCCTTTTCTACTTTTCTACTCTGCCTTTCAAATCAAACCAAGCATGGAATGCAACATTTTTGTGGGGTAAATTAATACTTTTTCATGATGACCATCAAGTACGAAAAATTGAGTACTGTACAAAAGTCTTAGACAGTCATAGAAAATGTTTAAAATGATCTTCATGTTGGTGTAACACTATGATACTATGTCTGTCACAGTGTGTCAGCTTAGCCATTTCAAAACCCCTCCTAAAGTAACCACAGTTTTGCACCAACCATTCAATATAGCAATATATTTTTTGATTTGACCACTACCCCCACCTTGTTTGGCTAATCAATACCCCATTGAGTTAACTAATTACGTTAATTAACTGAGCTGGTGTAAGTTGTTTAACAAATACAAAACATGGCTGAGGTTTGGGAACCAAGGTGGAGTTCATCTAGCTGTCCAACAGCACATCAGTAACCTTCTGGAGAACAGAAAATTCTTGCATATTTTTTTATTGTGTTACTCAAAATGCATCCCTATGAAAATGAAGTAGTAAATCACACAAACAAAATGTTGCCTGTTAAAGATACTACGACTGAGCTCACAATAAATAAAATGTAACCAATATCGCTATATCAATGTTAATGTAACATAGGAGAATTCCCATTTAAAAAGCAGAACTCTCAGTTGACAGAAAGACAGCTTGAACATTCATCAGAGAGCATTATATGACATCCGGTCTATTTCTGTGTAACATTATAAATTGTCTTACATCTGAAATCTAAATCTGGACCAAATATATTTGGAAGTTTTGTGATGAAAAAATTTATTACAAGAAATCTATTTAAAAAAAAAAAAAATCGAGTCCTTCCATTTTTTTCTGTGAGGCACAGAAATTAAGCAAAAGCTGCATTCATTTATTGCAAGAGTAATCGTGTTGTCTTAAATTGAATCAATATAATTTACTTCATGCCCTCTCATGCATGACAGAGCTATTAGTTTTTCTTGTCAGGGATGCATTGTCTCTCTGCTGTATTATCACTTTTTGTTGTTTTTACATTTCACAGTGTCTCAGCTGTATGGATTTGTACTTCAGAGGTTCTGGGTTCAAAACACATGCAGTTCAGGTACATAACAGACTTTTAGTGTTCCTGTATCAGAGTGTCAGTAGCTTGTGATGAACTGGCATCCCAGTCCTACATTATAAGATGATCTTATATGCATTTGCATTCTGAATGTATTATGACGGCATCAAATGACTAAAGTTGTTAACTAAGAATGCTCACAGCGCCATAAACATCATGTTAAAAAAAACTATAGTGATCCCCCGCTATATCGCGGTTCAGCAATCACGCCCAATACATTATATATTTATTATTGTTACTAATATCCTTAGCCCGACATCCCCATATCACATGTGTTTGCAAAGTGTGTTTTAATACATTTACATGCGTTTAAAGCGTGTGGAAGGGGTATTTTAACGTTTAAACTATAAAAAAATGTTTATTTATACGGTCTTTCTATATCGCAGATTTTCACTTATCACTGATGGGTCTGGAACGTAACTTCTGTGATAGGCGGGTGATCACTGTATAGGGTGATTCTAGAAATACATATAGACAGATCAAAACAAAAAACAAAAAAAAAAAAAAACACATTTGACTTTGACAGAATGCTTTCCAAGCACAAAAAGGCAATTTTAATGTAAATAAAACATAGCTAAACCTACCTCATCAGCAGGGAACTGCTTCCGTGTAACCCCTGAAACACTCCTCCAAAAGTCCTTTTAATTGGGCACGCCTGAGTGTGTTTGGACCTTGCACCAGGTTAACGTTTCTCCTTTAGCTATCTGCCACAACCACATACAGCAAAAAGCATCTTTCCTTGAGCTTTCCTTACAATTGTGTTTTAACAGTACCCTTTAACACAGATTTTATTACACTTGGTTTTCCTACAGCTTATTCCCTACCAGCCTGAACTCTTTGCTCTGGTGCATATCAAACAGTTTGCGGGATGCTGGTGTAGGTAACTTTCTAAAATGTCACAAGGCTGTAAAAGAATTGCTCAAAGGCTTTGCCTAGATGCATCCCTTTGGATAGTGACAGTGTGTTCAAAGTCAGGACTCTAGAGTAGTGGTTCCATATGTTGAGAATGTCTTGGATAGCAGACTCACATTTTAATGTATTTTTTATACCTTCGTTTTTTTTTTTTGGGCGGGGGGGGGGGGGGGGGGCCCCGACCACCCACGATGTTTCGGCAAACAAAAACTGACAAGATGAAGAGGCCATCCTTCTCTTTTTGCCATCACTTTATGGCACCACTTCATCTTTGGAGTGATTTATCTTAAAATCTGATGAAGTCCAGAGGCTCATTCAATGTGTCTGCGAAGTTCGAAAAAGATCTATCAGATGCTTTTTGAGTTATCATCTTAACGGTCTTTGAAACTGCCCTCTGTCTCATTACTTTCAGTTTGTCACCCATTAAATTTGTCTGCAAAGTTTGAAAAAGATCCCAAAAATACTTTCAGAGTTACTGTGTTCACTGTGTTGCTGCCACGCTTTACTGCTGCTTTACTTTTTGAGCAATTTCCCCCAAAATTAAATCAAGTACTGATCTTCATCAATGTAATCTGGGGCGACCTGACAGCCATCCCCCTCCCACACACACACACACACACACACACACACACACACACACACACCTCTTCACACTTTATAGAGCATTGTAGTAATTATTACAATAATGTAATAATTGCCAATAACGTTGTAATTTTTCAGATTTTAGTGTAATAAAAGTAATTACTTTCCAATAATGTAGTAAAAGTAATTACTTACCAAAGTAATAAAATTTCAGTATCCAGTTTGTGCATAATGTAATAAGTTATTACATTACTGACTGGTGTAGCAGCCAATAATATAATAACTACCATTAATGTATTAAAAACAAGATTATGTTATTGGCAGGTATTACATTATTGGCAGTTATTACATTATTGGCTGCTACAAGCATACAGCCATAAGTGTACAAGCTCCTGAATCTACAAACCGATTCTGGCCTGTGGGCACGTTTTCTCACTGTTATATACTGTTCAATAATAGATATAGGCATTTATTGCTGCAATTTATCCTTTTTTGGGAATTTCTTCTGAAGTTCTGGCTGTGAATTCAGAATCGATCGAAGTACCCCATTCTGTGTACATGAAATTTCTATATGTCAAATTCCACTGTGATGCGTTATGAGAGGTCTCTTAAAAACAACTTCCCAAAGATCCAAAAATCTGAGCTTAGCCCTGAACATGAACACATGGAGTTCCCACAGCATCAATCTTGCATTCGAAACATTTTCATTGTGCTGAAACTGTGAAAAAGATCCAACTTTGGAGCTGACCCTAAGATTTGCATTCTAATCCCATATTCTTCTAGTGATTGGCCAATATTGCTATTTTAACAAAGCAAACATTCATCGTCAACCATTATGGCCTACTAAAATTACAATGTTGCAACCTGTGGGCTTTTTTATTTATGAACATATGCAAAGAAATATTCATTATTCTGATTTACTTATATTGCTACCGCAATGTTAAAAATAAATAAATAAGCAGTAGTAATGAGTTGAACCTGCTTCACACAGGTAGCATACACTACCAGGCTTGTACTACAGAAATGTAAAATGTTCGAGCTGAGTCTATTTCTCAGTTACCAGGGCACCTGGGAATTAACTGTACAGTACTATACAGTGTATCATTATGTGTTAGAAGGCTTGGACCTCTGGAGAACAGAAACTGATCATTAAGTACTCAGTGATCTCAAAATAGCAGTTAGTGGATGCCCTCGCCTGCCAACCAATGGCACTTATCAGTCAGCAATTAGTGGACAGTAACCTGGACCTGAATACAGCCAGAAAGTACTGGATGAAGGAACGAGGGCGTCGAAGTCAGAAAAAAAGGAAATTGAGCAGGAAACAAGAGGGTTCTGCAAAATCCCAATACACGGGGACACGGATCGAGGGAGGCAAAATCACGGATCAGGAAGAGAGGAGACGAGGGATGAAAACAAGAAACAGGCACAGATTTAAAAATACAGAAATACTCTGGAAATAAGGCCCCATATTAAACAGTGAAAGAAGAGTGTACCATGGCACCATGGTTTTGGAAGCAGGCATCTTGAGTTCCCTGCGGCTTCCTCCTCCCACAATGGCATGGAGCAGAAGTGGATCGAGTTGGTCTCCTATGATTTGGCAGACCCATACACGAAACCTATCCACTCCTGGGAATACACTACCCCATTGTACGTAATTTCTTTAGTCTGTCAAGTCAGTAACCAATGTTCTTTTTGTCCTTCCTGGGCACCACGCTCAACAATTTTGTGGTGTGGGCTTGGCATCATTAGGGAACATGAGGAAGTGTAGCACTTCATTGCTACTGCATGCATCTTTTTCTACAATCTTTTGCAGAATATGCTTAATTGTTCTATTAAATCATTCCACCAGCTTGTCAGTTTGTGGGGGGAGATATGAAAAGATATGTCTGTATTACTGAGTCCAGCAGATGCTTCACTGTCCATGACATTAAAGCTGTATGCCAGCCAAAAAGCACTCCTCTGGAGATATGTTGAAATCTAGACACAAAACAGGAATCAAACTTATTAGCAAAGAGGACAGGTCTGCGGGGGGTATTGTGCTTGGAAACAGAGGTGTGCTTTGGAACAAACCTTTATATTTCCAAAGTTTCAGGAAAAGTGTAAAACAGGAAAAGGCCTGAAGTAGAAGCTAGCTCTTCTTTTTGGCTAGGTCACTTTTTATAAGGTGTAAATTATTTCCATGACAACTCTACAATAACACCAAAGCTTCATGTGTTTGATGACATATTGCATTAAGTAATATTTCGGTATACTTCTGTGAATAAATGTGGAATAGATATTTCATAATATATTACAAAATTTTTTTAAATAAAACTGCAAACAAAATTCAAATGTATAAATGTGTTGCAATTTAAACGTCCATCCATTGATCCAACTTTCAATTGCGTATACTGGGGGGGTTGGCGCCTTTTCCAAACACTAAGCATGTGAGCGTGTGCATACATGTACCCTGCGATGGACTGGCGTCGCATCAATGGTGCACCCGGGTTAGCCTCCAGGCCCCATGACCCTGACCAGAAAAATCATCAGGACGATGGATGCATGGACTAACTGGGACATCAAATGCTGCCTTTTGCTCTCTGGAAGGTAGGAGGCATGCAAGAGTCACATACCTGCTGGTGAATCGGGCTGGTCATCAGAGACTTTGAGGGGCGTTAAGACGACGCGAGGAACAGCTTTGTTCACCATCATGGACATGCCATTCCTGCGCTTGTGGTGCTGTCGCAAAGCCTGCGGGGGCACACATTATGTCGGAGAATGACTGAAGACACACATGACATAGGAACTAGGCCCTACTTAAGGCACACAAACAATACTTCAATGCATTTATACTCGGGGCCCACACACAATACTGCAATGCTATTATAGTCGAGGCCCACTCAGAATAATGCAATTCTTTTATACTCGGGACCCACTCAAAATAATGCAATGCTTTTATACTCAGAGCCCACACACACTACTGCAATGCTATTATACTCAGGGCTCACTCAAAATAATGCAATTTTATTCTTGGGGCCCACACACAATGCTGCAATGCTGTTATAGTCGGGGCCAACACACACTACTGCAATACTATTATACTTGGGGCCCACTCAAAATAATGCAATGCTATTATACTCAGGGCCCACACACAATGCTGCAATGCTATTTTACTTGGGGCCCACACACAATGCTGCAATGCTATTTTACTCGGGGCCCACACACAATGCTGCAATGCTATTATACTCAGGGTCCACACACAATGCTGCAATGCTATTATACTCGGGGCCCACACACACTGCTGCAATGCTATTATACTCGGGGCCCACACACACTGCTG
>JAODKC010000045.1:10585462-10627147 GCA_026777985.1 Mormyrops attenuatus
AGCTGTCACCCGCTACTGACTCAAGCTCTTTGATCACGCCCCCCCCCCCCCCCCGGCGCCGGCGGGGGGCCCCCCCCCCCCCCCCTGACAGGCCCTGATCGTTCCGATCTGTGTGTTCTGTGTGCCTGTAGTTAGTCCGGTCATTAACGTCTGTAACATCGCTTCGTATTCCTGAGTGTGTTGCTCCCGAATAAACCCCGTGTTCACTCGACTCCCTTTTGCCTGCTTCCCTGCTTCGTGCCCCGTGCTACATGACAAATATTTTAATTTAAAATATTATACATTTCAAATCATGTTGGAAACAAACATTTACTCTTCGTTTTGGTGTTAACTGGTATTAGAAATCTCATAATAGAAAAAAGGTCCTCGTTTCAGGTTTCAGTTTTCAGTATTTCAGACAAATTCTTTAATTGTTATCTGCCAGAATTCAGAATAATATAAATTTCATGAGTAAATAATTATGTTTTCTTTATGTTTCATAAGGGATCAAAGAAATGGAACATAATTTGCTGGAAAAAAATGCATTTGAAACTTTGATAAATGCTCAGAGCAAACAAATATTTATCTATAAGCATTTGGATGAAAAGTTCATGCTGTATAAATACAATAATTAAATGCTGTATGCAAATTGGCTGTTTGTCAAAAGCCTTTTGGTAGTTGAAATACCAAAAGAGAAAACAAACAAGAAACCTGTAAACCAGTTTTGAATTTTATTTAATCTTTGAAGTAGAATTTAATTTCAAATGAGAATACTAAAGAATGATCTTCAGTTTGATTAACTCAGTACACTTAACCTGTCCTGACTGTCATGAAACTTTAAATTTCCAAATTATAGAGAATCCTGAAATGATACAGTTCAAAATAAAGCAACAGAAACAGTTTATATACATGAAGTTGCTGCTGCTGTAAAAATCTTAATCATTCTAAACTGTAGACCTGTTTTTTGGAGCAGATGCTGTTGTAAAGATGGAAACAGTACCATCATTATAGCTGCTCAGTTATTTAGTCTCTGCAATGTCTTTCTCCCTTTATTTATTTAACCAAGTTTGTTATTCATTCATTCTTTCATTTTATTTATTTTTAAATTTTTATTTTAATAAGCATTCACAGCACTACTGAATGTTCAGCAACAGGGGCCTCTACTTCATAGTTTGCTAATACATACAAGATCCAAAAAAGTTATCACAGAGGAAGTGTTTTTTTTTTTTCCTTTTTGTTATGAGCTCCAAAGAGATATAACTTGACTGTAACTAGTTTGCAAAGCCTTCCTGTCTTGCTGACATTCAAACATGTACATGAGCTGAATACAAAAAATATGGAGAAAAAATGTTGCAGTGCTAGCCATCAAACCACAAGGTTTTAGGCTAAAACAGAACCTAAAGGAAAGGGAGCATAGAAAGGATGTTACTTGATGTTTCTTCTCGCATCTTGGCTGCTGTCAATGCACACATACCCACAGATTCATATTAAGACATCCCTCCTAAGGTGGAAGACGACCATGATCCCATGGGTTCACTTCCTGTCAGTTTGTCACAAATGTTGACACTAAATGAATAAAACAGGAACACACAGAGCTATACATAAATCAAACATGAAGCCCATTTTGGCTGACGGAGTCCAACATATGTCCAGTGATCTCTGTCCAAACTGTTGCTACACTCCTGCCATAAACAGCAACATATCTATGTGCTCACACTGTCAACACTGGTGTCCGTTACAAACAAGGAGAGGGGGGAGCTTGTCAGTAGAACCAAGGATGCTGCTAGAGATTCTGGGCCCCTTGAAAGTGTATCATACTGGACCCCCAACCCAGATCAATGTTCCATATTTTTTAAAGGCCCCTTTCTCTCAGGGGCCCTTGGAATCATTGTAATTTCCCCGCTCGCCCACACGACGCCCATAAGTGGAAAAAGATGAAGGTGGCCCTCTCATCAGCTCCAGCTTCAGATCAAAACACTAAACATCTTTGAAGGCCCTGGTTTCCTACTAATCAAGAATATCTGCTTTGATCATCTGGATGTCATTTATGGAACAATTCAACAATTAATTAAAAATTAATAATAAAAAAAAAAAAAAAAAAAAAAAAAAGACATTGTACTTTTAAAAACATTTCTGTTCTTATCAGCACATGGACACGCAAAGGTGGGTTCAGTTCCACGTTCAGACAGCTCCCCTCTGTTTGATAAAAACTGAAGCATTACCCTGGAAACTGTCCAACTTGTGTGAGTGATATGGCCATTAAGCGAAGTACTTGGAGAATGTGGCACTTACGCTGCAGACGGAAGAGGGCAAACAGGAATAACAATATGCCCTGGTCAGCGAGTGAGACCGAGATTGGCTTGAGCCCAAGTGCACTGGACTCTTCTATCCATGAAGCCGTCTGGCCCTCATGCCAGTTTAGTTTGAGTTCATAAATCGTAGTAATTGAATACTGAGAAAAGCCTCCCCTGCCTTCCAACTTCATACATAGTTCAAGAAAGTCCCTCATCAAAAAAGTGCATGTACCAAGGAATTGTTATTCTTTTTAAAGTGCACTGTCTTACCTACAGTAAAATGGTGGGTTAGACTATAATAGAATAGAATTCCTTTATTTTCATTTATTATGTAGCTAAATGACATTCAGTTTTTTTCAGTTTCCAATAAAGTTTAAAAAGCTCCTGGTTTCGGTTCCTGATTTAGTTACTCAGAATAACACACTTGACAATTGACATCAGGAGAATTATGACTGCAGTGTAATTTAAATCATCTTGAGGAAGGAACATGTTATTCTTGTTATTAGGCGTTCTTTGCTTCTGATATTTTAATGTATGGTGCAGTAAGACTAAAAGCATTTTGTAAAAGGTTTAAGTAAGGATACAGGTGTAATCAAATACATTTTAAAAGCTATAACTAAATGTCAGAACTTAACTATATGGTCACTAACTGTTATCTGTCCCATTACACTGCTTAGTCAAAGTATGAACTAAATTTATTTATATATATATATATATAGTTTTCCATAATTCTCCGTATGATAGGTAGATGTATGAAAAAAAAATCACTACACAATGATGGAAAGAATACAAAGTTCTGTAACCACCATATAATACATATACACATAAACACAGGTTCACAATTAAATGTTTGTTATAACAGGTACCGTTTGAAGAAGGCTGTGTGACTGTCCTTTTTATATTCAGCTATTTATGAGACTTACAAAAAACTGACTAAAAATAACCATTATCATTACAAAACAAACACTTTATTTGATATGCCAAGCCGTAAGAACAGTACAAAAACAAGGGTCTAGCAATGCAGTGATGGGCTTCATTGTTCACTTGCAGAACCCACGTTGTCCCCATTTGAATGTAGCTGGCATAGCAGAACAAACTACCCCCTTCACTCTTTGATAGCAAGGTGACTGCCAAACGATCATTAACCAAATGTACTGTATTTCCAGTGTGCTACGTTATACTGAACAAGACAGAGCTTTGTTCTAACACAGCCTGATGCCATTTTTGTCCAAACTGCTTACACTGCCTCCCTTTACAACACACTCCCCTGGCTAAACATGAAACACAATTTGTGTCTTTACATAAACAAAACAAACAAGCAAATAAACAAACAAGCAAACTGTTCTTCCCATGTGAAGGAAGAGATTCTCTCAAATTATCTGTCTGATGGTTCACTGGGAGCTTTCATATCATAATACGACAGAAATGTTCAGTTTTGAACAATGACATTGCAAGTTGGTTCAATTCAGCTCCTTGTGCTGGAGCCACAGATGAGTGGGAGGTTTCCCAGATTCACCACCCGAGTAAAATAAGTGGCAGTCAAATTCCATATAGATTCAAACTCAGCAGATAAGCAACTTCACAAACACACCCACAGAAACCATTAATAAGGAGCACTGGCCCTGCAAAGAATATTAGAAGAGTGGGTTTAAATAAACAGCTCACTTCAGTAGCAATAAGGCCACTATAGATGATTGTTTGAGCAAGATACTAAGTTTAGTAATAAAGGAAAAATGTCAGTCCTGCAAATGAAGAAAGATAATACTGGTAAACTCTAAACAGGGAAATGTGACAATACTGGAAATTTTGCTAAATTTGTCAAGAGAAACTGCGGGACTCCTAATTAATATGTGAGCCCCTATAGTGACCCTGACGTCTATGAGTGACATAACAAAAATTTAAGAGATCTAATAGATATAGAAGAAAAGATCTGACATCATTTCCGAAATACCTGAGAGAACTGATGTGGCTCATATTAAAACAGCTGATCAAGCCACCACAGAGGACATTATCCTGCTATTCTTCTGGTTTGACAGGACTGAAGATCCTGCTGTCATCTACCAATGTACTGTATTTTACATTGTCTATCCTTCTAACAAACCCATCTCTTTGATTCATGTTAGAAAGTCACCTCTTATGATCAAAATCTGTAAATAATGAACAAAACTTACTTTGCATTCCAAAGAAAAAGAAAAATTTTTTTTCTGAGCAATATACACATTTACTACTTAGATAACTGGCTGTAAACATTTTTCCATAGTACTGCACTTTCCAACAAATGTCCGATACCGTGCCCTGCAATTTTTTAATACATCTCTGACCTCTGTGTACTGCCTATGGATAAGCAAATGACTTTTCAGAGGAATACATGATGAAGATATATATCCATCCATCTCAGGCAGTATAGGGTTACGGTGATAAAAATGTATCTTCCTTTATTTATGAACTGTTATGTATTGTGACTCTCCTTATTTGACTTGTCCAGTTACATATAAAGTCATTTCAAAACGACAAAACTGTCCAAAAATGAAAAAAAACAGGTATAGCCTAAGATAATTAACAGAACCTACAAGACAACTGGTGTGAATAAAACAATTCAGGCATTGCTGTAACTTTCCATGAACTAAGGCTTTATACCGTCGTATTGTGATGTAATGCGTTTGCTCCTTCTCATGCTCACCACCTCCACCACTTTCTTTGATGAGGGTCTGCCATTTTCTATTTTTTTTATTGAAAATCCGATTTATGCGCAGATTCTCCCATGTTGCACTGCGAGAGCAAGCTAGGGAGCCTCTCCGTGCCCCTCATTAAAGTCTTCTCTGCTCATCCTCGTCACTCACCTTCAGTTCATACACATTACTATACTAGCAAGATCTCAGTGATAGGGCTTCTCCTTTTTATTGCTTAAACCCCTCGAGATACAACACTGAGATAAAGCCAATTAGAACATCAATAAAAACCAAAAAAAAAAAAACATGGTAGTACAAATAAAAGTAGCTATATTAGACTCATTTCCTTTTTTCTGTTGTGTGACTTAATTCTACTGCAGGCACACACATATGCATTCATGTATATTGCAGTACAAACTATACAATTAGATGAAATACTATAAAGGTTTTTATAAGTTACATATGGTGAGTTTTCGTGCTGCCTGCAGAATCTACATCCCTCACAAGATGCAACATTATTGTAGAAAAGAGAATATTCATTTTGTGTCACAAAAAGTAGATTTTTATAGTGACATCCGTTTTATTAATCATTAGCTGAATACAAAGCGAGGTGGTAATTGTGGTCTAAAAGGGACTTCAGTTTTAGACAGCTGAATAGCTGAAACAGACAGATAGGCAGTATGTGCCTCGGAATGTGCTGCTCTTTATAATAAGCTAGTAGAATAATGAAACTCCTTACTGTTATGGTGGTAACTAATCTAGTTGTGCAGCCTTTTTAGTACCTACTCTTGCTTCCTAATAATAAAGTAAATGCAACAAACGTGCTGGAATTACATTTCTATTTCGTTAACATTATTTTGAAGTGTCTTTATTTCAATTTCATTGTCAACTAGTGATCTTTGTTCATCCGAGAAACAATGTTCATAACCGTGTCAGAAAGAACATGGGTAGATTCATCCTGGCCATGTTGCCCATGACTACCACTAAATGAAGTTATAAAATCATTACATATATATGTTTATTTTTGTTACTAGAAAGTTCTTACCTAGTCTGAGCAATATGATGAATAATGATTGAATAAAGTCTTGACTGAACGGAGATAGAACTGATTCAGCTTGGTCTTCTAAATCAGATGGAACGGAAACTTATGACCATAGAACACCTGTTTCATTGATGTTTACAAATTTCCTTGATTAACTGAAACTTCATAGCTGAACAAGTAAAATCAGTTTATCGTTATTTCAATCATGTGATTCCTTTATTCAATAATCAGCTGAATCAAGGCTAATTAATAAAATTCATTTGGAACAAAAATCAGCATGCACAGTGGGTTGGCATTAGCAAGAATGGAATACTGATGTATCCGATTCCGCTCCCGAACTATGTGCTTTGAACGACTACAATGAACAACAGCATGCTAGTAACAATGTTTTCAAACAGCATCGCCAAAAACTACAACTGGCTAGTTAGCCAATTACAGAAGTCACTCATCATTACAGTTTTTTTTATTTAATTGATGATCAACTGAAGAAATAATATAGGAAGCAATCTGCAGGAACAACAGACTTCACAAAGGTATTTCCATTGGCCTTAGTTCTCCTGCATTTGGATGAGTTGTGTCTATCTTTGATAAATGAACTGTGTGATACTTCCGTACCCTCTCGGGTTGTAGCCAGACCCCTCTCCATTTGCTTGAGGCAATCCATTCCTAAGCCAAGAGCAGCTTGAATTCTAGGTACTGAAATGTGCCCTTTCTAGCACCCCCAGAGGCCAAAATGGTTTTGCAATACTCAATCCAGCTGTTGGCAGCAATAGGATCAACAAAATGGAGCATGGCATACACAGCCCATTTTCTTGTTTGGTTTGACATCCTGTAATAGTTTATCATCCAATCACAGAACTATACTCCCCTGTATTCAGGGACTATGGCAGGTCTGGAAATATGGGCATGACATTTTTCTTTGGCAGAACACCTCATGAGAAACTCCACAGGATGCGTTCCATGAATTTTCAAGGCCATGCAAAGTGGCTTGTTATCCAGCCACTTTGTTAAAGCAAGCTCATGAGACTTTGTGATCATTTTAGACGGTTCCCTCCCTTTGTGTTGCAGCTCATGGTCATCCAACACCTTTATGTCCCATCCTTTTGGACTCTGCTCTTCATCACTGTCCCGAGTGCATATAAACCAGTCAGTTGCAAGCACCAAGCAGTTTGATAAACTTCCCATTAAAAATTCTGCTGGTTCTGACTTACCAGCAAGTAACTTCTGAAACAACAAGGGAAGGGAAACTCTGGCTCATTGATGGCCACCATCCTTGGTCTTAGCAAGTTCAGGCATTCTCTTGGTTGGTTCTCCTTCATGTACAGTCCTTCAGATTTCCTCCAAGACATTCAAACCCTTTGACACCTTCACAGAATTAGCCTATGGATCCTAAAAAAAAAAATCTCTCTCTTTTCTTAATTTCAGCAATTATTGATACTCTTCTCATTATTGCGCAGTACATTTATATTTTTCGATATTCAAGACAAGCTGTATACAAAGCAAGTTTCATCTCTTCTGGAGTGATGATTTCTGTCATCATCATTTCCTGCTGGCTGGTAGGTGGAAACAAGTCCTCAAGGACTTTGGCATCTTTTAACAGCTTAATTAAAGTAGTTCATTGCACTTTAGCCGTTGTGTCTATTGGCATAAATTTTAAGATACAGAATAAAGAGGATTTTATTCCATCAAGATGCAATTATTTGAATAAATATTCATAAATGTCTGATTAAAGATATATTAGAAATATTGGATATTAGCCCTGGATATCCTCTTTAAGATACAACAGTGCTTAGAAATAAAAATTTGAAAAACATGCCTCACATCCACCACTGAACGTAGTGACAGAATGTGATTCCCTTGCCACTGTATATTTATCTTTAAAACTGCACTGTTTAGAAATTATATATGTAACTTAAATCTGCCTGGGTGTTTTGAGTATTTTGGGCATATATTATTTGAATAACTTAATACATTTTTACACACTGCCTCCGAGGTTCTCACGACTCTTCATACGTATGCCCCGCGAGTTTTATTCCGCCAGACAACCTGATTAAAGTAATCAACTAATCTGCCTGCTCAGATTCGGTTGAATAAGTTGTGCTGGAGATGAAATATAGCAAACTCATGATGTGGCTGAGGGTACACGAGAAGAAACTAGGGAACCACTGTGACACCTGTCTGGATAGAGGAGCAATGAAAGTTGGAAGAGGAACGGATTGGACTCAGGAGTGGGCTGTGTTACTCTGTACCATGAAGGACGGTGAGATGCACAATGTCACGTACACATGGAAATCGCTCTTTCTACAGACTGCAGATAATGTAGTACCCTGAGCAACACAGCTAATGAAGTGCAAAGATGTTGTTACCAAGTGTCACATTCACAGGTAGCCAGTGCATCATAATACGTTATTCAGTTTTCACAGTAAATGTGTTTTTCTCAAAAAGCTGCTGGTACTACTGCCAATAATGTTAAAAAAAGAAACGAACAGAATACACAGAAAAGTTCTTTTCACCTGAAATCTATTTTGCACGCAACAGACTACAGACAGAAACACATACATATACAGACAAGGATAGTCAATCTGGAGAGTTCTACAACATGATATTGTATAATACCCCCCCCAGTAAAAATAGCAATAATAATATAGTGGGGGAAAAAAATAAAATGCCACAAATTGTGTACACTCAGCTGCGTTGCTGCTGTAAACCGTTTGGATAGACAGTCCGCAAAATTCCTTCTTCAAAATTCTTTCCTCAGCAGGTGCAATATATATGTGCATTATCGGGACCCTGCATTTATTCTCCAGTACAACCCGGCGTTATTTTAACAGTTTACTTCAATTCTAAAAATGCGTTTTTGTTTTACTAATTTCTTCATATACGCCAAAATGATTCAGCCCCCCTGAACGACATAAGGTCTTTTGACAATATAACCATCCGGCAAGTTGTGAGATACTTCGAGTATACGTTAACTCACGCGCAGTATATTGCAATTATAAAAATGACATCCCGCCCAACTCATTCCTAACTAGAAATTTCCTTTCGGTCGATATGAAAGACTTGTACTCACTTACCTTGCAGTAGAGTCTCAGTAAAGCAGTCTCCCCTGAAAAAATCTCAAAGTCTATTTATTATCGCGCCGTGTTTTTACTGTTAATGTTTTAGGGGAAATACACGAGGGCTGAGTCTCTCGGTCCCTGTCCTTCAGACACCGGGGTCTTAGTCTTTAACGAGAGTCTCGCGCCCGGGCGCAGCTCGAGACCACGGAGCCGCACTAATCTCGCTAATGCCGCCTCGATCGCACCGAACCTACATTTACTCGCAATCTCCAGGGAGCCCGTAAAGTTGTCGACTACTGTTTCAAAAACGAACGGCCCGAACTCAACCCCACTCGCCGGGCTGAATTATTTAAACCAGCCATCTGCCGTGCACTGCTCCGGGAAGAAGGACACCATCATGCAACGTTTGGCGAAGATATTTAGCAAAGGCAGTTTACTATCCTTGACAGGTGACCAATGGGGTACTTATAAGCCGTCTTATTAAGCGGCATTGGGCGGAAGAATACGAAGGACGGACAGCGGCTCCCTTAACCCTTCCAACACTTTCCTTGAACTCCAGCGCCACCTTCAGCGACATGCGCTCAGCGCCCCGTAATAATGCATAACAACCATGACAACACACATTTGTCTAACATGCTGCGCAAATGAAATTTTTGTCCATTTTATTGTCTGTATCTGCCATAACGGTGTACAGTCTTGGCACTTACATGGTAACACAAAATTTTATTTTGCTACATTTGTTGCTGATAATTAATTAATGTTTAACGACTATTTGTTTTTACGCAGATCCCCACTAGTGAAATATGAGAATGATCAAGTCACTCATCAAAAGGCGTAGGTTTCTATATCATTTATATGAATGGCGAAACAGAGGTAGTTATAATGATGAATAAAGGCAAGTGTGTCTGAAGTAAAATGCCACACGTTATACTTTTATTATAATAAGCTCTGTTTCGCGGGGTTTATGTTTCTGAGCTATCCATCTGTTGCAAGTTAAGAAGATGCGGGTCTTGTGACGTATGGACCTGGGACGGCTTCAGAAACACGTAATTTTGTACCGGTCGAAACGAAACTCCTTAAACGTTCATCTTAGTGTGTCATTTTCACACTTTTTACAGCATCAGCTGCTCTTGTGTAATATTTCATGACTACCCAAATACACTACAGTGGTGTGTTGTCATACAATTACATTACTCGTAATACACATGCAGGCATTTCAGGTGAAGTAGCTTGCTGTCCATGATTTGCGTGCCACAGAAGTTACGACTGATCACCACAAACATCGCGGGCTGCGGATGTGTTATAATCACTTATGTGCTTGGCTGTAGTCATATACTCTATGGAGACTGTTTTTTGGTGGGGGGTCACATATATGGCCATTCCTAGGTATAGTGCTTTCACCTTATGTCTGTTCCATTCTGTCATAAACGTGCATCAGACAAAGTTAATAATATGATCCTATATAATCCAAAAATGTTATGATAAAGAGCTTATTTGTTTGCAGTTACAAATGTACCCCTGTGAATGCAAAAGTCTTTCCTACCTCTTTTTTTTTTTTGATGTGACTGAGAAGGTACACCCTGTATTGTGACTTTTGCCAAGATTACAGGCTTTCTCTGGTGAGGATTTCAGAACCCTTTCTCAGCCTTTTAATGGGTTGTATTTCACTGGATAGAAATTGTTGTACTTGAAAGGTTTGTTATGTGAATTACAAACATCACTTATGTCTACAATTTCAGGGACAGCAGGAGTGTGGCATTTTTTTTAGGTCATACGCACCGTATCTTTTCTCAGAATGTATTTGATTTGGTATTTCTGTAGCATTATGCTAAAAATGTTAGAAATCATTTATTAATGAAAGAACAAACATCTCATGGGTAAATACTGACTGACAGCACCTCTTGGTAGGACGGGGGCATAAAATGTAGACCTTCTGCTTCACCACAGATGGCAAGAATGACCTTCTCATTAATCCTTAACCATTCACTAGTGAACCTGACACTTTCACTCTTTCATCCCCTTAACAAATACACTGCGGATAATTAAGAGGTGTGACAATTCCATTTTAATTTACACGAAGAAGTCCTTTTAGCCCGTTGAAACTGTGTCATTCTCACGACAGCACTAAATCACGAGTCAGCATGAAGTACTATTACTGTCACCTCAGTCTGTCAGGATTTTGGGTTTGAATATGGTCCCGGCGCAGCTTTCCTGCTCTCCCACCATGTTTGCGTGGGATTTCTATTGGTGCCCTAGTTTCGCCGAATTTTAAAGGCACACTGTTTAGGTGAATATGTGGCTCAAAATTGCCCTTAGTGAGTGTACATGGGCGTGAGTGCTGTGAAATAGACGGATAGCCCATCTAGTGTGCACCTCAAATTATGCAATATATTTCCTGAGATATACTCCAGATCACAGTGGACCTCTATATAAGGCATCTGAAAAAGGAACAGACATTCATCAGACTGCCTTAACTTTTAATACGAGGGAAAACAAGGAAGAGGTATTTGAGAAATTTAACAACTGATGCATTTTGCAATTTATATTATTTTGCATTGTATAGATGGTCATGAAAGGCAGATTTCAAAATAAAAATAAAAGCAGGAAAGGAGTACTTTATAATTTTTAAACAGAGGATTGGCTGTCAAGTGAATCTCATACATTATCTGTTGTAAGCAGAAGATGCATAAATTTGATATTCATTAATAACTTGTGTCAGTTGAGCAGGCTGTTTGGGGAATATAGTTTAATAAGGCCAATTCCAAATAGATATACTTGTCATTTTAACGTGACCCTTCACCTGAATAACAGGTAGTAAACTCTGCAACTAATGTTTGCAAATTTCTGTGGTGTCATGGCACTGAGCAGATATGGTGCGATTGCGTGGCATGATGCAGGCAGAGGGGAAGGTGGACGAACCACTAGCGACTCACGGGGCAGAAGGGGTTTATTAATGAAAACAGAAAACACTGGGAACACTACAAAAATAAAGGACTACTAGGGGTGAAAACTAAAAGGGTATAAAATAACTAACAAAACAAAATGATCTACAAATGGATAAACAAAGACCAAGTACAAATGGGGTAGGCAGGCAGGCAGGTAACATCAAACAAACACAATCAACGAACCACTGGGGAACTAAACAGAAGCAGGGACTTAAATACTAAGGGGTAATGAGACTAACACAGGACAGGTGAGACTAATTAACAAAAAGGAACTGAACAGGGAAACTAAGAACTAACCAAGGAAACAGGGAAACAGAAACCAACACTGGAGAATAACAGACAGGTAGAAACACAAGCATGGGCACAAAGAATTTAACCAAAACCCAATACAAATCAGAAGACACGGGAAGTAGAAAAACTTGTACAATGAAACACTAGGGAACAAAAGGGATTTGCAGGTAGCCGCATGCTCAGCACGTTAAGCGATGCAGTTGACGGGAAACAGGGGAAACACAAAGACTGACAGGAGGGACAGGATGGCCAGCGATGTCTGCTGGCCAAACGGGGAAGGGACACAAAAGACTGAGACAACAGGAGCCGAACCTGACGCGGTGCAAAAGATAGAAATCCAGGAAGTGCCTCTTATTGACACAGACAACATCTACCTTTGGCTTGTAGGTCTTATAGAATACCTTTAAACACCTGAAACCTTCTCAGACTGCTAGCCCTTTGTAGCTGCATTTCTTTGTAACATGATATATGAAAATCACAATGCATCCAATGGGCAGGCTAGTAGCAGAGTATTGAATAGCTGCAAGATAAAAACAAATGCATCATTCAACAGCATTTTCATTTCATATGGTCAGAATATACCTACATGAAAAAGGTAATTATAGTTGGAGAGCACACACATGAATTAAATGTGACAGAGAATGACCGTGTTTTGTAAAATTTGCAATGAGATGAGAATTGTCTTTTTTTATAGATTCCATCTTGTACCAGGCCTGTCATTTCAGTCCCAATGCCATGAAGAGAATGATTATCTTTTATAGTTCTAATGACTACATTTATTGATGGTGTGTATTCCCAGCCACTGAATAATAGAATGATATTATAGGAAAAACCTGCTATTCCATAGTAATGCTTTTAATTTCCTCACTGCTCAGCTGAGACCGACAAAGCAGTGATACAGTATCAGTCAATCAATCAGTCAAATTTTATTTAATGTAGCACATTTTCCACATACAATTTGATGCAGCAGCTTGCCCTCAGTGAATAACTGAATGCTGAAAAATGCAATATGTCAGTAAGAGGAAACCTGAAATGAAATTCTGACCACTTCACTGATGGTTATGGTGATACTCAAAGGACAAAAGTCTCTGTGAATGTAGAAATAAAAAATTACAAATGTAGTTATGTAATACATAGTAAGGTCTCTCATTCAGTTGCTGGAGGTGATCTATGGGCTCAGAATTAAACGGCCCCTAGGCTGGAGAGTGAAAAAATATCTAAAAATCTTTCAGGCTGCCTTCATGTTTTAAAAATAAACGTGCACTATTTTCACACCGACAATCAAGTTGTAGGTAAGACTGTAAATGAAACTGACTTATGACAGCTAATGGTTGGAGAAGCGCACTTGTAATTGAAAGACTGCTGGTTTGAATCCCCAAGCCACAAAAGTAGCACTGAGGTGCATGAGTAAGGTACCACCCCCAAGAACTGCTCCCCGGGCGCTGAATTAGCTGCCCACTGCTATGTCACCATGTCACGTATGGGTTAAATACATAGGACAGATTTTGTTGTTGTGCACTGCGTGCAGTGGTATGACGACTAACCACTTTCATAGTTCACTTATGACAATTAAACAAAACCTACAAGTAGTCAAAGAGGCTTGCTCATGTTAAATTCTCATATGTTGTTTCAGTACCTTTGTTCTCCAAGGATGACATTGTAAATGTAAACAGGGCATATTTTGCACCCACGTCACCATCTTGTTTTATCTGGTGTGATGGAAGTGGATCCTCGGGCTTTAATTGAAACCAGAAGGTCCAGACTTGGTGTATATTGGGCAGCAAGCTTTCCTCGGACCTCTGCTTTATTGTTCTTGGAATGCAGGTTTTTGTGCTCCTTTCTTGCCTGTGAGTGTCTTTCCGTGTTTTTGGTTTTGGCCCTGTAATCCGTTTGGCTTTGTCTTCTTATCCCATGCTTATGGTTCTTATGTCTTGGGTGTCTTGGATCGCTTCCCAAGGGCCCGCAATCATTCGCACTTGAGTCATCCTCTTGCACACCTTCTTTCCAGAGCCTCTCATACAGTCAGCAGCTCCAGGTCACACTGGTTGCCAGTTTCCTGTGGTGTTGTGGGATACATAGTGTCTGTATTTTCGCATTAAAGCATGTATATTCAAACTCATTGAGTATTGATCACATTTTACTAGATATAAACTAGCAAGCTGTGCAACATGCTTCACAACCTCTATTTACTACTGCTTTGCTTAGTAATTACTGACTACTGCGTCCACTTGAAATGCTTCTGTTTTGGGGAAAAACTTTACCAATATAAGGTATACTGAAACTTTGTCCTTGACGTCTTTAATGACAAAAAAACAACTTGTGTAAGTCCTATAAATAACTATCTATGAATCTACAGATTTTGGGTCAGAAATAAGAGTTCATATGATATCAGGGCTTCTGCAAATCTTTTTGGGGCTTCAAAGTTAATATATTCTATATTCAAAGGTAAATTTCTCCGGAAGCCGTGTAGTGAGATGAGTAGGCGACTGATATTTCCACATTTCATTTCTAGTAAGAACCCTTGCTATGGCAAGAGCTCAGATAAGCTCTAAATCAGGAAAGCACCTGTCCACTGAGACCTACAAGATTTTACAGCCTATCTAGGAGAATATAGTAATCTATAGTCAGGGCCGGCACGTGCTAATCAAGCGTCCCAAAAAATACTCGCAAACGTCGCCCCCTGTTGACTCAGAAATGAGGGTTGTCTGTGACGTCACACTGCAGCGTCTACGCTAAGCAAAGGCTGGCATCCGCCATGTTGGTGCATAGTTCCCCGTTTTATTTTTCTTTGTATTGTTTGCTTTTATGTAGTTTATTTGCTTTTATTTTGCTTTTACTTTTTTTTTTTTTTTAAATATGCTTGGGCCACACGCCTGCCACATGCCTGCCACATGCCTGCCCTGTATGTAGTGCAAGTGCTTAAATCTGAAAGCACACACAGAGAGATATTGCCACCATCCAAGGAGAGGTGCGAGTTGTTCAGTACTTTAACAGTAGTTGTTTTGCCTCTATGTTCTTGGCTGAGCCACGTTTGATACATAAAAGGGATATTGTGGAATTCAGGAAAAGTGGGTAATTGCATTGCAGGAAACTTGATTTTATTTTTGAAATAAACTATTAATAATCAGACCAAAAGTAAAGCATGTTCACATTTCAAATAGCTGCAAGATAAGAACATCTACACCATTAACCTGTATTATGGTCATAATACATCTACATGCAATAGGTAATTATAGTTGAATTAAATGTGAAAGAGAATGGGCGTGTTTTGTATAATCAGTAATGAGATGAGAATTGTCTTTTATTTTATTTTACTGTTAACTCGTCAAACAGTGTTACTGTATGCTTATAAATTATTAAAATATCTGCAATGAGTATAAATACTAAAATGTCTTGACTCTCACAAAGACTTTCTGCAAATAGTTTCACAGTTTCACAGCTTTGAATAACTGTCAGCTATGTTGCATGATGTTTTTACAACATTTTTATAGACATTAATATATATTTATAATGGACTGAAATATACATGGCAGACACCCGTGGAAAATAAAAGACTAAGTGCATGTTGTATAAATCAGATCAGCTTTGAATTCAAAAGGATACAGGCGTATTTAATCACAGTTGGTAAGAATGACGCATTATCAAGGAACTGAACGCCGTTTTGACTTTTTGCATGAGATCAAAGAAACCATCCACCCTTCTAATAATGGCATATCTGTCATTGTAGCAAAGTGATTTGGTAGGTTGTAGTTTGGTAGATTACATCGTTCTCTTATACATCCAGAGAACTTCTCATTAACAGTAAAACAAAAGTCTTGGCAGTCATTAAGTACGAAGCTTAAGCTGTAATTTGAAATGATCACTTCATCAAACAGTTGGGTTTCAATTTAAGATTCAAACACCCTATTCAGCCTGAATAATGATGTTGATAACTGAATTTGTCTTATTGCAAGCTTTAATTATCGTAGGAATGGAAAAATGTCTTGCAACAAAGGCAGTTGTAAAAATAATTATATTAACTTATGCATGTGCATCTTTAGTGTGTAATATCAATGTCTTCCTCAGTATTTTATTTTCTACAACCAAGAGAATAAATCTTCCCTAACAGTATTATTATTATTCATCATTATTTCTACAACAAGAAAATGTATTTAAAACCTTGCAAATTTTAAACAAGGCATAGAATATGTATTAGCCGACCATATGGCAACCCGTAACTAGCTGAGTCAGTTCTGCTACAACACGACCAATGTGTTCCTGAAAAACCTCTTGTTCACTAAAATCGCACATTAAATTACACATATCCAATGGGGGAAAATAGGGTTGGGGAACCCAAGTTGTAACTCCAAAACGTAGTAACTTACGGCAAAAGTAATTAATTAAATAATAAAAACTCTTTTCATCTCCGTTTGCTGTTTATTGGCAGTGGCCAATAATGTATTTATATAAGTTTTAAATAAATAATATTAATACATAAAAAAAAATGTATCATAAACATCTCCCATGGGTCTTATGAGTCTCATTTGAACTGCCTAGTAACGACTTCAATGAACTGAACTGTCGATTGCTGACAGTTGCTGTTATTTCTGAACTCTCCAGATGATGCTCTTAATTTACTTTGGGGGCATGCTCTGAGCTTTTTTTAACAGAGAGCACCATCTAGTGGCTTCGGAAAATACAGCAAAAGGTTCATGAAGCATCGTTTTGGCCATCATTAGTTGGGAGTAGTGAGCTGCAGCCACCATAAGGCCGGGCATGCACACAGCAGAAATACAACACATTATGGTATATGGTAGTGATGGGTGAGTGACGCTTCAGGAACCATTTGCTGTATTTTCTGACCCCAGTAGATGGTGCTCTCTGTTTATGAAAGGGCTCAAAACATGCACCAAGCACACCAAGAGTGCCATCTAGTGGGGTCAATAAATACATCAAATGGTTCATGAAGCCTAATTTGCCCATCACTAGTATACGGAGGGGTACTGAAGGCAACATGGCTATAGACAGACTAAGAAAAGCACATGTAAGTGAATTAAAAAATGTTGCTATGGTTTTATCCTAGATTTTTAGAATCTAATACTTTGACCAGTGCAATGCGTGGATGTACAAAAAGTTACATTCTTTTAGATTTGAAATCTGGTTCAACCGATTTGCTGAAAAGAACCAGTTCAAAAGAACAATTTGTTCACTAATCAGACATCACTATAGTTCACTTGAATAGCTGTTTTTCCATGCAAGCAAAATTTCTTGCTAAGACCATATCGCATTGTAGTTTGTATAGTACTTTTTTCTCTAACTAAGAATAACATAAATACAAATGTGATTCCACATTATATTGAACTTGGGCACTAAAAAAGGTCTATCAGTTCCGATAGAAGATTCGCGGTGTGATATCCTGCCTTTTAGCAAGACAGACTGTTCTCTTAAACAGCATTAGTCACCCATTCATTTAAATGGAAACAACCTTTTGTTTATAAACAGAAGTCTTTGGCCCAATAATCCAATAATTACGCATCAGCAGACAAAAGTGATATATGCCTGATGACAAACAAAAACACTGCACACTGTGTTGTTTTACAGTGTTTTGAATGTTTTAAAAAGAGTGTGAGTGAACAAAAGCTAGAAAACCACAATTAAAGCAATTTTTACATAGTGTACAAACTTCTAAAAACTTGAAAATTCAGATGTTACTTTTAGTATGAGAGTTTTCGCTGTGTATGAAAAACCAGGACCAAAAGGGCTAAGAAAGCTAATGATCTCCCTAGTGGGCTGGTGATGATATCCATAAGTAACCACATAAATAATGTAAGAAAATAGTAATTTCTATGAGCAATATATTGTACAATACTAAATAAAACTAGCTAGCTATAAAACTGGCTAGACAACAGCTAATTTATCCTCCAGCTGACTGCTGAGGTATCACAATAACTGAACAATTAATTTCAGCAAAGAATTTCTCTAATCCCTTAAATTCTATTAAGTACAAATACAAAAAAAACTTTAATTACATGAGGGAATTACCAGAAACCCGAAAGTGAGTTCTCATCACACAATTGAACACTAAATAATGCGTTTGAGCTTGCTGATTCCTGGTGAAGATTTCGATGAAATATTTTGGCAACTGTCAAATTTAACAAAAATCTATGTTTCAAAGCAGAAACTGCATACCAGGAAACTGCAAAGTACGTTGAATTTTGCTAGATTCATAAATGTTGAATGGTACATTTAGGATTGTTCACAGTCTAATGGTTATGCATATACTAAGGCAACCTAATGTGCATTAAGCTGATGACAGATGAAGGCCTGTAAAAATTTTTCACTTCACTTCACACAAAAATGCAAATCATTGATTGTCTACCCTTAAGAAAGTGAAATATATACCACCTGTTTAAATGGAAGAAAACAAGTTCACAGCAAAACACATAACAGTGTGAATTAAGTTCTTCTCACAGCATTAGTGGTTCTGGTCTCTGCTATGTGCACTGAAAAAGGATTCAGTCACCTTTACAGCCCATTGATCTTAGGCACCTATTTTTCTTTGGACAGTAAGACACAGCCATAGTACCTTCGGTTTTCAAATTGCTGTTCAAGCCATTCATGTATATATGTAATGGTGGATTCGTTTGAAATCTAAGACTCATTCCTCAGATAGGCAGCCCATTGTGAGCATAAGTAAACTGGCACTGATCCATAAATGTGTTCATTACTGTTGCTAGTAACCTATACCACATAAATTTGAGACCATAAGATCCCTGAGGTCCGGACCTCCTTTACTTTTCACATAATATAATAGTTTCGCATCTGGGAATGAGATTTAATGGAGGAAAAAAATATACATTCTGCTCTACAACTGACCCAGAACATTTTGTAACTAAAGAACGCTTCATGTATAAGTTAAGTAGACAGTTTTTGAAAAATATGAAAGGCCAGTGCTTAACTGAATACGGTAACCCCCAGCAAAATATAAAAACAAACATATACGGAAGAAAAGATTTAAATGCTAAAGTAACGTTTTGATGCTTCAAATATTTAAAAAACGAATATATTTGTTTCTTAATTTATCACATTTATCATATACATTTAAAGTTTCTTATTCAGTAAATAATTGCAAATATTCTGTAGCTACAGTATTCCATGAGCCTTAAGAATATGCAGGTCATCGCAAGCTTGTTTTGTTTCGTTTTGGATAATATCCAGAAATGTAAGCTCCAGGCTCACCATAACTCTGTACTTGATAAACAGGTCAAAGATTAGCTATGATTATTAGAGGCATGCAATACATGTGTTGAACACTGTAGCAGTGTGAACAAAACTAGTGAATGAAATATAAGTAAAATGGTAGCACTGTAAAGTATAAAGTAAAGTATGTTCATCATATATAAAAATATTGAAATCCTGCATGTTTTTTTGTATTAATCCTTAATGTGGAGCAGTAATGTATCACATATTTTTATTACACTGTCTAAGGTATCATAGAATGAAGGATCATTTTCATATTAATATCTTGTACATTTCTTAAATATACGGTATTTAATATATTATAGGTCCTGAGAGGGAACTGTTAGCCAGAATACATGCAATTCCATGTCAATACTGAATGTGACACTGTACATAACAAGGCCAAAAAGTTTTGTGCATGAAAAAACAACTTAATTTGCATATTTTTATCTGAAAGTTCATATGCATAAAGACCAATTTGAAAATCCTGTGAAGGAATGTGAATGACTCAGAGAAAATGACCTCCAGAAGTTTACATGCGTTAATTAATGTGTGTAACATTTGAGGGAGTCCCACAGATCTAGAATTGCATTTATATTTATGTTATTTATCCTTTTGTCCAAAGCAACAGACAAGTGAGGCAAATAGCACATTAAGTGTAGTTAGGCTGAGGTTCCAATGAATGCCAGAAGTGTAAGCAGTACAGGAACGAAAGCTACACAACATGATCCAAACAAAGCAAGAAGCCAATAAGACAGTTATTCCAATCAGCAGAGAGTGCAACATTTAGAGCATTCAGGGAACGTGACATGGTGTAGGCGAGTAGAGATATTCCCGGAACAGATGGATCTTTAGGCATTTCTTGAAGTTAGATCCAATTGCAAAGTTTGTTTACAAAACTCCAAACCACAAACCAACACTCAGACACAGGTAAGTCAGTCACTAATAGGGTTTGGTGGGAGATCCAGAATCCAGAATAAACAAGCGATGCAAGCAAGAGTGATAGACTGTGTGGTCACGAACCAAAAGTCATACTCACATCACAGTCCAGAGCAAAGAAACAGGACTTTACAACTTGGCTACTTACTTGGTTACTTAGCTCAGTAAAGTGACTAGCAGTATGGTACAGGTGTAATCAGTCAGGTAACTGGAAGAGACTGCTCACTATTCAGGCAAGGGCGATCTTTGCCGATTTTGCATTAATTAAACCAATTTTAGCACAATATGTCACTGGGTCCTCTCTCTTCTGAATAAAACACTTGAAATACTTAGTAGTGACTCAGGTACTACTGAAGTACAAACCATTAATAAGAATAGTGGCTACATCAGAGATGAAATTAGTCATGATTCATTTTGCTCGAGATTTAACTCGGACTCATCAAAGAGTGCCTTATTCCCATCCCTGATTTACAGAATTAACAAACATAAAAACAAATATAGTAACTGCTTGAGATAAAAGATGCATCACGATTCATTAATGATGAACAAACATGAGATCAGTACTTCACTTGTGTTATTCATAACTTGTTCCTTCAGTAATTCCTTAGTAGTTCCTTCAGTAGTTCACAAAAGTTTACAGAATTAACATATACTGTAGTAATAAATATAATACTGTAACTGCTTGAGATAAAAGATGCGGCACAATTCATTAATGATGAACAAAGATGAGATCAGTATGTATCTAAGACTTCGTTTGTGGTTAATTAATATATAAGAAAGAGCATAATACTATATTATTTGTGCCCCCTCAGGTAAAGTGTTACAGTTACCTGCTACAGTACCAAGCGAGGGGAGGAGTCCTGAATGCGAGGCTCCCCACCCTGGTTCGTCAGGCCTGCCCAGACCACCAAGGAGGGGTGCAGGATGACCTGCTGCTGCAGGTCTTCATTAGGATCGCCCCCCCTCCCCCCAGAGGCTCTACAGCCCAATCTCTGGATCACAGCACCTTTCACCCCGAACCAGGTGCCACCTGCCTCTCCTACTCACCTGCAGCGCCACCCGCCTTTATTCTCAAAACATTTACAGAGCACTCAAGTCAACCGTGAAATTTATAAATGCCATCATTGCGCATATTCATATCTAAGATAATAAAACTGGGTTAATTATGCTTTCACTCTATTTAATTACTCTTGGAATAAATTAGTAGAAAGTATCTTGCACAACTACTTTTAATCCAGAATCTCTTCAATTTAATTATTGTTATTAATCATTACATTTATATCCGTTACCTTTACTGGAAATCATAACGTTTCTCTGATTTACATTAATTTATTAGATATACAGGTAGTTCTTATCCTAAAATGCTATCAGTTTAGTTTACATTTAATTTTTCATCACTCTATATTATATGCTGAAAACATCCATTGTATCTTTTATACCAGAGGTAGGCAATCTTATCCAGAGAGATCTGTTGTGTGTGCGGGTTTTTGCTGAAATTCCCTAATTAGATTACTAATTAGAGGACTGATTGGCTGAAGAGTCCTCACACTTGGGTTTGGACAGCTGACCTACAGGTTACCCCCAAATCCTGCATACACACCGGCCCTTTACAGAGAAGATTGGTCCCCCGTTTTAAGTCTATGCAAAAACTGATTTATCCAACAAACAGACACTGCTGCTTAATCGCACGTCTCGCTGTTGTGCTTCTATATACAGCTTGGTGAAATCGTTAAAAAATATTAAATAGTTTAATAATGTTTCCATGTAATTGTAGTTCTGTTTAGCATATTTATGATGCTAAATAAATGCAATGCCATTTTCCATAGCCATATTCAGCAGTTACATGATGCATTGTGTTTTAGCAGCTGCTCTATTTCATCCTGAAGACAGTGAACAGCAACTTAAAGGGACATGCATAACATTTACTTCAAAACTTACTTCAGAGATAATTCCTTGCAGCCAGACATCCTTGGACATAAAATGAGCTATAAAAACATTCTCACACCTCACACGATTTTTGTTCGGACCTTTGTCTCTGTACCTTCTGAGTTTTAATCAGACTCAAGCAAGAACAAGCTGTATTATTTACTGTCTCCCATATCACAATACCTCCTTCTGAATAATGAGAAGGTGCGTAGCACTAAGTGTCCTGACAGCTCATCTTAATCCCTTTGTAAGCATATCTGTTTGCATCAAGTAATATAATCACAAACACATATTTGATGTACCCTGGCCATTTTCTCTGCTAATGGACATCATTGTTTAGTATGGGAACATTTGAAATGCTGTTGCATTAAAAGAGGTTGTTGTCCACTACCTCCCTTTGATTTTCACAACCTTCTCTGCGGGGGATGATTGGAAATGAAATGAATTAAAAGAAAACAGATATCACTCAGTGATGTGAACTGAGCCCATCTCTGTGCAATAAAACGGGTTCTCGATGAATTCGAATTATGCCCGCGTCGGTAAGACTCCACCATTGGCTGGTGGTTTCAAATAAAAAAAAATAAATAAATAGGGAAACAAACCTGCCTTGAAAACCAAGCAGCTTTCAGGACAACTCTGGGATGAAGCCGTGGAAAGGAAAGGGATATTTAAAGCATCCTAAGGCGTTAAATATCCTTTTGGACCACAGTTGAGTCCAAAAGAATATGGCATCACAGAGAATCTTCTTAAAGTAGATCATCCTTCCCAATTGAATGGCTAGGTAAGCGGGACACTATCTAGAGGAACAGCTAAGATTTCTTAGCTAATGTAGCAGCCTGTTCGAAAGGAATGATAGAAAGACATTTCTGGAAATGTATATGACAATTAAATAGCATGTGGGAGATGCCTGGTTAAATGAACTGCGGAGCTATTGATCTGTGGGCTGGAAGGCAGAAATTAATATTTTCCATCCCCAAAGATGCACCGTGAAGAATGATGGTAACCGCATCCAGTTGTGATTCTTCTCAGGAACTGGGAGACGTGTCAAAGAGGACACCTGAATTCATCACAAGAATAACAGGAAAACACAGAGGAAAATGAAACATTTGGCAAAATAGCTCCCACAAGACAGATTTCGCATTTTAGCAGAGCTATGACCCAAAGCACAGCAACAGCAACATTGGGGTAACTTACAAAACAAGAAAGGGAATGACAAAGACAAGCTGCGTTAAAGCTGATCTTAAATCCATTGAGAATAGAAAGAACAGACTTGAAGATTACAGCCTGACAGAGTCTACACAATTTTAGAAGAATGGACAGATATTGCACAGTATAGATGTCCACTCATTTGTATGGTAGCAACAAAGGTTCATAGATATGAAATATTTGTGTTTAACTCCTTGTGACATACTATACTACAGTATATTGCTTTGGGAAAGTACTGGCATGACATAACTTGGTTTATGAAAACAACCATTAAAATTCCTCAGAATTTTAGCACATAAGACAACTAAATGAAAACTGACCAGAATATTTACTGCTGGCACTTTGGAGTAAATATTTTCTGCTATTGTATTTCCATAAACCAAAGCATAACTTTTCAATTCAGTGACTTGACTGCTCACTTAAAACAACCGCGTCCAAAATAATAATAGCTATAAATACTATTACTATAAATATTATTACTATAAATACTGTTACTATTACTATAAATGATGCAGAGTTAAGGAAACCTAGGAGCCCCTAGTGATCTTATCTGTTTACAGATTACAAGCCCTGAAAACATACTACACAAAATGAAGCTGATTTTTGGATCTTGAATTGTGCCAGAAATTTTTGTCCAATTTTCAGCTGAATAATATTGTTTTATTTTTTTTTGTTGCAAAGGTGTTATTGCTTTTGTAAATTTTTTGGCTAAAGTGTTTTGTAGTGTAGTATATATATACTTTTTGCACTCTAATGGGTCTGCCAACAGAATTGTAGAAAGGCCCATGCAACCAGAAGCTAAACATGAAGTCTAATTGTGACCAAAATATTTATACAATTTTTGTGCAATGACACTTAACAATAACTTAAAGGATTTCACACTTAGGTTTGACGTGAGCATTTCCATTCCTTCCTCTTCATACATAATATAATATAGTTTATTAAGGAGTCAATTTTTTAGAGAATGAGCGATGGGGAGGCATGGTAGCGCAGTGGTTTGCACTGTTGCCTTACACCTCTGGGACCAAGGTTTGAGTCTCTGCTGTGGCTTCATGTGTGTGAAGCTTACATGTTCTCCCCGTGTCATCGTGGGGTTTCCTTTGGCTACTCTGATTCCCCCCAAAAACATGCTGAAGTTAACTGGAGTTACTAAATTGCCCATAGGTGTGAGTGTACCCTGTGATGGGTTGACGCCCCATCCTGGGTTGTTCCCTGCCTTATGCCCCGTGATGGGTTGGTGCCTCATCCTGGGTTGTTCCCTGCCTTGTGCCCTGTGATGGGTTGGCGCCATATCTTGGGTTGTTCCTTGCCTTGTGCCCTGTGATGGGTTGGAGCCCCATCCTGGGTTGTTCCCTGCCTTGTGCCCTGGGATGGGTTGGCGCCCCATCCTGGGTTGTTCTTGTGCCTGTAGGCTCCAGAAGTGGTTACAGAAAATGGATGGATAGAATGAGAGAACCTAAAAACATGTTAATTCTTGTTTTGAGAACTCTGGTAAGTCAGATATGCATATGTTCATAGACAGGATTGTGAAAATGAAATCGATTTTTCTGTATTTTTTTTATAATTGAATACTACTATAATTTAAGTAATTTCTTTTTGAATGGGATAAAACATTTAAATTCCAAAAGAGACAGAATCCAGGAAAGGAATGATTAATGAATAGGATTTTTCCCACTGAGTATCCTGTGAATTGCAAATATATTACATTCATAGTTTCATGACATAACAGAGATTGCTGTTTGGATACCACAATGAACGCTGATTAAGCCTGTGTTGTGACATTGCATTTCCTGCAATGGAAAACCTTGCATTAATTGGGAAGCCATTTTCAAACATGAGTTGTTATTATACGTCTCAAAGCCTTTTAATTTACACTTGAGACCGAAAATATATTGACATGCTCACACTTCCTGCCTGAGAGCATGTCAACACCTCTATGGGTGTAGGTGGTATTTCAGAACATGCATTGCATTTTGACTGTTTGGTGCTACACTGTAATCACTACTTCAGGCTGTGTTTACAAAGCACCTCCAGCATCCAGATGGGACCAAATTATATTAGTCACATCGCTGCAGCAGGCAGCTAGTCTCTGCCACTCAGTCTTTCGACTCTCTGTGAAAGCAGACAGAAGTGACCTTGGCTTAATTGTCAGCTATAAAATGGACTAAATAATATAATAAAATTCTCCTTATTTTCTGTGAAATATCTAACAGCACATGAAAAGTAAATGTGTTTATCCAATACTATGTCGATCATTTTAAAATGATTTATTTACAATATTTTCAACGATCACTGATATGAAAATCCAACCACACAGGTATTAACAACGCTTTTAAAAAAAGTATAGGTGTCATCACAACTGGAAGATATGAACAACAAGGGTCTCAAGTGTTTCACTAGGTGAGCAACTTATTTTCATCATACACATACTAATACATAACTAAATACTACAAGATGAAGAACATTAACAAGTACCTGGTAATTCTGTGGGACACAATAAATATACAAAAAAAACTTAAAAAAATATCTTGCAGTTAATTGCATTTTTCTTCTCTCCATAAGTCAACAAATGATTTTTTTTAATACTGAATTTGGTTGTGTGAAATCATGTTTAATCTTGTATCGGTCTAATCTACACAACTTAAATATATCTGAAATTAGTCCTTTATTTTTGCACCTCAGTCTTCAGTTTCCATGTTTATTAAATGATCCTAGCACAGTTTGATTAATCAATCATTTATGGCAGATTGCCTCTCCAGTATTCGCATTAGCGTGGCTCATTATTCAGAGGTGATTTGGCACAGATTAAAAATCACAGGTTCACTGTCAAGCAAAGTGAGAATCAAGAATGAAAATACACAGAAACCAGATTTAGTAAGGAAAATATTGCCTTTCTCCCTCTGGAATTTCTCAGGCTTCAATGACTGCTTAAGGTGCTCAGAGCTTGCAGAATCCCTGTTAGAGAGACCTTACTCCCAAACAAAATCCATTAATGATAGGTCACAATTTAGAAGCACAAGTCTTGCTGACTTGCCTAATCCAACACACCTTTGCATTTCTTCCTCATGGCTGCCTTTGCAGTTCTGCTTGTTATGCTGCACAGTTTCTGCAACAAACCAAACAGCAATGTTTTGCAGGCCAAATGAGAAGTACAGCATTTGTGAATATTCAGTTTCGAGACTGAAGGTGAAGGTGAAGTGAGAGACACGCAAGGCGGGCCAAGACCACCAGTGGGTCAATCCCACTAAAGTTATGAATGACAAATTCCTCCGCAGGAAGGAAGAAGTTACCAAAAGCTGAAAGTGTCACAGTGATTGCTGCCTACATCAATATTTGACACATAAAAGCAAGGGAAACAGCTTCTCAGAATACATTTGGAACTTAGAAGCTGGTCCCAAACTGACCCTATGTCTTTCCGTTTCAGATATTTCGAACCAACTGCAGAATATTTGCACCTGAGAAGTAAATGGCTGCCTTATAACAGACAAGCAGCCCATCTCTGGTGCACCGCGGTGCTCAGTGGTTCCTGAGATGTGCTCCAAGCCCACCACGATGCTACAGCACATATCTGGTAATGTAAAAAGGGTGGATGCGGGTGGATGGGAGTCATCTATATTTCGATATTTGTTTGGTGAAACTGCGCAGAATTCCCCTGACGGTTCTACCAGCTTAGAACAGCTGGATCTCTGTCTCTGATTGTTTGATCAAAATGATGATAGTGACGAGAAAACAATTTTATGATTTTTTTTTAAGCTGGTCCCATTCCTGGACTTTTAGATCATCGATAGTAATGCAGAATTTTTTTCTGAAATTACCTTCATCATTTCTTTAAGTCATTTATTATCTAACAAGCTGACTCTTCTCTCTACCAATTAGAATCACATTTACAGTTCTGTAATGGTTTTAATGGGACTTAATATCTTGTCCAGTTCTGAGCAGACACTTACAAAACTGTTTCATTTGAATGACCAGGCAATGACAAGTGCGCCTTATCCCCCTAACTTTAATTTTTAATATCTCCGTTGTCAATGTTTTCCACTTTAATTTCTTCTATTCTGTGATGTAAGTAATATCTTCTATATTTTTGTGCTGGCCCTGTGCAATCTGCATTATATAGCACATCAATTTTAAATGGGTGACTAATTCTTTATTAGCGGATTCCCCAGCGAGCTGGGCTATGAGCCCGGCAAGGTCAGTCATTCCTCCAGTGCCGTTTTCCTTTTTCTTAAAACCTTACAGCAATACTGCTGTCCAGCAGTGTTGTTTCCCCTTAATTTACCTGCAGAATGGATAAGGACAATGCTCCGCAGGATCGCGGATAATCATTTGGAGTGGTGTAAGCTATGTGGGGAGCAGATTGAGGATAACTGACCAGCTGTTCACACAAAAGAGGGCAGCTGACTGTCATGGGAACTGAAGCAAATCACACCAGGCTTTAGTCTTAACCTAAAGGAAGCTGCAGATCTATTTTGGGGGCTTTAATGTGGGATAACAAGCAAAAAAAAACTGTGTGGGAACAACACTGCTGTTCATATGCAGCCGTCTTTTACCTTTATATGTTTTTGATTTTTTTTTATAATAAATTCCATATGCCGTTATGTATTTTTTAGGATTCTAAGGACTGATTTGAACAGCCTTGAAAAAGATCGTAGGCAACTGGAAAATAAACGAATAGACGAATCACAGGAAAGACAGCTCCTTAAGATCCTGAAATCAATATCTGGCAAGTATGAACAAACCGCATATTTCATGGTGAAAGACGGAAAATATAATCGGGCATTTCATTGGTTCTTCTGTTCTTTTGCTGATCCAATCACAGGCTGCGGAGGAAGCAGCAGTAGAGGGAGGCACGTTTTGTATTTCAACCCGGTGCCACCATGTCACCAGGGAGGTGCTTTGTCAACTTGATTTCAAGTGTCAAAAAATGTGATGTGAAGGCCTCTAGGAAATTACAGATCGGTGCTACTGTGTCGTCATAAAATCGTAAAATCTCTACAGTGAGAAAACCCAAACACAGAATTTCTTTCCACTGGGTTATGCTGAATCTATGCCGACCGTGTGCTAACAATGGTGCGTATAATTTTTTTTTTATTCAAATGGTAGAACCCTTAGTTAGAAAAAAAGGATGTCATCACTTTCCTAACAGCTCTTTAACAATCACTTGTTCACGGTCTGTTCTTGCCAATTCTGTCCCCTAGACAGTAATATGTCCATTATTAACTCCAGGTAAAATATCCATTATTAAATCCAGGTAAAATAATCCAAAGTAAAAGTGGATCATACCACAGTAAGGGATCATGTGTCCAGCTCCTCGGCTGCAAGTTTGACTGTCAGAGATGTACAAGGTGCAAATTATAATATTATTAATAAAATTTGCATTGGCTTTTAACTATGGTCCATGCTTTGGATGGGAAGCTATTGGACCTCTGACACAAGACAACAAAGCTACAGCAACAATCTTTAAGATATTTCTAAACGATGAGTTTGGTAGCACTTTACTTGATGGGGCACAAATAATATAGTATTATGCTATTACTTATGTATTAATTAACCACAAGTCTTAGTTACATACTGATCTGATGTTAATTGATCGTTAATGAATTGTGATGCATGCTTTATCCCAAGCAGTTACAATATTTGTTACTATATCTTTTAATTCTGTAAACCTCTGTGAACTACTGAAAGAACAAGTAATGAACAACACAAGTGAAATACTGATCTCATTTTTGTTCATCATAAATGAATCGTGACACATCTTTTATCTCAAGTATCGACTATATTTGTTCATGATTTGTACTTCAGTAGTGAGTTATTACTAAATGTTTGTGCCCCATCAAGTAAAGTGTTACCGATACATTTAATCTTCTGATGTATATTGAATAACAAAAACAATAATTTAGCCATCTATTGTTTTGTAGAAGAAAACCATTTACACATCTAACCACACCAACTAGAAAATATGCTCGGGTATATATATTTGTTGACCTGATAAGTTCATTAGGATGTTTATCTAACAAATGGGATGGAGAACACCAGTGTAGCTTTATTAATATGTTACATTCTGTAAACTTAATGATACATACAGAAAGGTCAAGCAGATTGTACTGTTGACTGCTGTTTGGGTATTCCAACCTATTAAACCCAATTTGACGCCAATTTGGCCACCATTTAGCAAATAGAACATGATGTTCTGATTCTTAATGTAAGCCAATGAATCATTCTTCTCCCACTACTATCTAAGACGGAAATAATGAAGTGGAATTTTTTAAAGTTGCATCTTCAAGGATGATACTTTAATCTTTTAGCAACAATTTCTCGGCCATTATGTCATTCAGTAGTCAAAGTGTGAGCCATTCAGTGTGAATGGATTTGAGTACTAAATAATAGCAGAGTCGGTCCTACCCCATGTGGCATGCATCACCAGCCCCCCCCCCACGGCGGCCGCTACAGTCGATACTTTGTTTTGTATAATAACACAATAAAGAAATAAAACAATATGCAACATTTTAATATACTGAAACAACTAAATAATTACAAATAAGAATATTAATATATCTTAGAAAACAGGTGCTTTCAAGTCATTTTTAAAAAAATTTTTAATAGCGTTCTAACATGATTGTGTATTCTGCGCACAATTGACCCTAAAATTATAGCCACCTGTGTTGCCTATAGGATTGTACTGCCCTGAAATGAGGGGGAAAAAATTTGTTTTGAAGGTAAAACAATTGTGAAAATGCATTCTATACCTACCTGCCTCTTCCAGCTGTAGCTAGAGGAAGAACTAACAAATATGAAGCAATATTTTGAATTACGACACAATCTAGTAATATACTATTCTAATAGCTAGCCTGAGCTTTTATCTTTTACACTAGTTCTACAGTGAAATGCTTTGGAAGTGAAGTGCTTTGGATTTAATTAATAGCATTTAGCTAAACAAAATGGAATCAAGTAACCTGAAAATTACAGGGATGTAACACTGAGTATTTTTTTAACTTGTGATGAATGATCTATGACTAATAATCCTAGTTAAATCCTGCTTTCTAGCAATTATACGTTAAAACCTTAATATATTTTTTAAAAACTTTTAATTTGAAGTAACTAGAGCGATTAAAATAATTACCACTAAATGTCAGTTATTGAGAGCTTGATGGTCTGTCCTGTGTTTAAAATAATGTCTTGGGAGCGAGTCCGGCTAAAACAAGCCTGGTTTCAGAGCAATTATAAAGCAAACCACAGGCATTACACCATAGGCTTGTATGTTTTCTCTTCACATTAGTCTCAGAGGAGCAGACTAACAATACCTCTTTGAAGACTTGAGATGAAATACAGGACTGTATTGGGTATGTGAGACTCCGCTCTCAGTGTGAGAAATATGCTAATGTGCCCATGACTCACCGTTAAGAGTGTTATCCTCCATTCTAGGAAGCAATATGAGGAGCAGCACTGTATTCCCGCAGCAATTCTGCAGAAAAAAATAATGAATCAAACACATATTATGAGTTACATGGATTTGGAACTCATTCGGGTGAACTGATTTTTATATGTTAAAGACAATTTTCAGGGGTGTCTTATCTACGCCATTACTGAATCGGTATGAAATTAACCTTCTCAGTGAGCCAAAATAAGTCTCCGTTAGAATATAGATTGACTGCTCTAAACAGGCTACACTGTACACAAGCATACCAGGAATACTGTTTCTATTACCAATAGCAAGAGAACATAAAAAGTGTGAAATATATAATTCTCAAAATAGATTCAAATTTTGCTAGACACAAGTGGTACTGACTTAAATTGATAGGGAGGGTACAGAATGTGAGGATCTGTTAGCTGCCCGCAAAAATGCATTTCACTGTTACTAAATGGTGTGTCAACAGGCAGTGTTACTTTAACATCATGATTGGAGGTTAATGCACTCCAGTCTGTCTTTTTTGCGTCAGACTCCAAATAATATCACAGGCATGTCTATCTGAAGAAAGACGAGGTAGGAGATACTCTTTCCATGCCAATTTCTATGAATTCACATACACAAAATGTCCGAAATATGGTGGCATAGACTAGAAAAACAAAACAAGTACTGTATGTAGTCCAACAATAGGAGACCTTTCTTTTCAAAACAGATGATTAATAGGTGCTGAATATCTTGTTTTCTATGAACTATATTTCCCCAGTACACTATATGTAGTAGATATCCATCCATCTGTCTGTCTTTCAACTCCTTATCCACTGCAGGGTCACAGAGATCTTGTGGCCTTAGAAAGCATAAAGACAGGGGACACACTGGGTGTGCTTTTTGTGCCTTACAAAGCACATTGTGGACTTTTCACATACTAATACTTCCATTGTTTCAGCTTTCTCTTAAAAAGGGGGTGTTTAACTTAATGGTAATACGTTACATTAACTGCACCTTCATAATGCATTCATTATGCATTCATAGAACATTCATAAGCAGCATGAAAGTATTTCTTAACATGCCTTAAATCATTGCTTTCGTAATACTTTCAATAAACAAGACATGACAGCTGTAATATTCATTAATAACAAACATTATAACTGTATAATCATATAATGTTTGTTATTAATGCATATTAAAGCTGTCATATCTTGTTCACTAAAACTTTTATAAATGCAATGCTACAAGACATGTTGAGGTATACTTACATGTTGCTTATGAATATTCTATGAAAGCATTATGAATGCATTATGAAGGTGCACAATGGGTCAGGAATGCATTACAAAGGCATTATGATGGTGCAGTTAATGTAAAGTGTTGCCCAATTAACTTGTAGTTTTTTTCAACAATACATATGAAACCGTAAAGGCAATTTGCGAATGTATGACTGAGTACGATGTGTTTTGCAATATTGCATTTTGTTACATCATTAACAGTCTTGGAAAAACAGTTCTTTGAGTTCTGGTTCTGTGGGGAATTTGTGTTAGTGATGCAGAACCCTCTCATGACAATTGGTTCTATATAAAACCTTTAGATGTTTCGAAGTGTGTCATGAAAATGCAGATTGTTAAAGATGGCTTAGGGAAACACTAAACTTCTCTTTTAATTATTTCTTTATAGTGGATCAACTGTTTTACACTTTCCTGAATTCAAAATTAAATTAAATAAGATCTTAAAATATAGGTGCCTATTTTTGTTGCTGAAGCTTATAAAAGGGAGCATAATGACAAAGTCATAAATTAAATGTGTAATACAGTTTAATTTTAATAACTACAGACCAGTTTCCGCATCATCCAGAAAGGGAGCGAGGAGAGTATCAGCAGCCTTAGTTTATATGTCTGTGATCAGAAGATCACCTGTTCAAGCTGTGGCCTTGGCAGAATCACCACATGTCCATGGGCCCTTGAGAAGGCCCTTAACCCCTAGCTCCAGGGGTGCTCCATATTGGCTGACCCTGTGCTGTGACCCCCCCAAGCTATGGAGAGCCAGATGGGACAGGTGAGTAGAGGAATTCCAGTGTACTTGTGCAAAGAGCAAATAAAGAATTATTATTATTATTATTATTATTATTTTTTTTTTTTTTTTATTATAAAGATGGAGGGAGTAAGCAATCTGAAAGGCCTCAGAGGAAAGTGCAGATTCAGAAACTACAAATTTGTTCTTTTTTTCTTGTTTATCTGTTTATCTGTTGTTCTCTTTGGGGTTGGGGGGGTGGTTGGGAAAACAATGGAAAATCATTTACACTTTTGTCTTTAAATGTTCTTGTTTCTTTGAATAATAAATAAAGAAATGAAAAAAATAAACTACAAATCTAGACCACGATTTTCTTTTTTTATCAACCATTTGAGTTTAAAGAGTCACATTCACTGAGTACTAGGGGTGTAACGGGATCTCGTGTCACGAGGTCTCGCGATATTACAACATGAGATTTCTCGTCGCAGTGAAAAGCGGTCTCGCAAAGGCGCTGCAAATCAGCTGCTATATGCATGTTGGCGTCTGACGAAATTACCATAGCAGATGCCCCAGACACATTTAAATCTTTTGTGTGGCAGCATTTTAGCTACCCGGCAGAAAATATAAACGGCAAAAGGGTGACAGACAAAACACGAACCATCTCGCTACTATGCAAAGCCATTTGCAGCACCGTCATCGCTCTTTACTTAAATCCACTGCAACGGTGAAGCAAACATTACAAAAAGTTTTATGTTTGTTATTTATATAGCTTTATTTATATTCTATTTTATGTTCAACTGAGAAGTCAAATAGGACAGAAACCTGTCATTTCAGTTTGTGGTGAAATTTTTATGGTGCTAGATATTTGTTCTGTTCTTTACTGCATATGATGATGGTGATTATTTAAATCATTTCACCATACATCTGCATTATTTAGCATTTTTTTCTTTCAAATTAATCAAATAAAAGGCTGCTTTCCAGTAATATATTTCCTCTTCTAAGTTTTCCTTAAAATATTGCTAAAATATCGTCTCGTCTCGTTCTTGTGAACCCAATATTGTGTCTCGTCTCGTCTCACAGGCTGAGTATATCGTTACACCCCTACTGAGTACTCAACTGGTTGATTGAAACATCATCTTGTTCTGGATTTATAACTTTCTCATCCTGAACTTTGCACCTCGGAAAGACCTTGTGGAAAGATCATAATGTCCTGGGTCTTATGGACCCATCAAGCTATGATACTTAGGCCAGTGAATGGCACATAGCCATAAATTAAGTGCATAACAGCAGCAACCTTTGTTACTCGCGATTTAATGCACGTAGATTCCTGCTTGGGAACGTTCTCATGAACATTTTCATGTGTCCATCTGTTCCCTAGCAACAGTGCTGAGCTCAGAGTTAATTTCAGAATCATCTTATGATTGGACTGAATGCTGGTAGCAGAACCATGATCAGAGTGAGATCACCACCAGTGAATTGGTGACATTATTTGAAGAACCCAAATTACATTAAGTACAATTAGAACACATTCATAGGCATGATGGCACAAGCCATTAAAAACCACATAATATGGCCATGAATATAACATCGATCAACTTTACACAGAAATAGATATTTATTTAAGATATTCATCTCAAATGAAATTGACTGTAAGCAGGATTTTCAACTTGGCCGGTCATTCAAGAGCACCCAGTTTTCCTACTCAGGTTTAAAAGAATGATGCATGGCCATGATATATAGGGGACGTTCTGAGTAATGCTAGGAAGGAAAGAAGATGAGAAAGCCTTTTAGAAAATGAATGAAATGTAAATTTGTGAGGTTATACCAGATGCTTTCATACTGATTCTATCGCTTTAACTCAATGACAAAAGACTTAACGTGAGATTATGAATATGTATAATACAGAGTTCAAATGCATAAAATATCTGAAAATATCTGAGCTGGAAGTGTAACCTGGTATCTTCAGGAACAGGCCAGTGATCTTACATACGATTACATACGGGTTTCATATGGTAGCATGTCTGAATAATTTCAGCCTTTACTAATTATATTTGCTATTAATGCTTTTGTATGTATCAACACATACATATGTCTTACTACAATAGAATAGTGATATTTTATTCACCTCCCTGAGGACAGTGTCTTCACGGTGCCACTTTACAATAAGACTACCCATATAAAGAGTAGTGGTTTATAATCTGGTTATTAATTAGGTTGTAACACTTTGTAAATTATTAATAGACAATTTTAAACTGTTATTTTTATTAATGAGCTACTACCATTTACAAGTGGCAAAAGGAAGCGTTATTGTAAAGTGGTTCCCTTTTCACTTATCCTATCTTGCTCTCCATGAGACATGAGAGGTACCGATACACATATATATAGGTTCGGTATCACCTTATGTTAAAGCTGTCATCTATAATGCATTATAATGGTCAGTATAATTAATAAAACATTACAGCATCTTCTACTGATATTCATGAGGCATTATAGTGTTGAATATAATACTTCATAAGTTCCAATGAAACTCTCATCTATAATGCACTATAGATACCTTCATAATGCATTATAATGGTCAGTATAAGAATAAAGGATGCCTTATACTGAATTATGAAGGTATCCATAGCGCATTATAGATGAGAGCTTCGTAAAGCATTCACAATGCTTAATAAGCATGGCTATGATGAGTTATTTGTCTTTTTATAAATATTTATAGCCATAGTTATAATTCTTTATGAATGCAGTATAATGTGTTATGAATGTGTTCATAGATTCTTATACATCTGGCATTCATAGAAAGTTTTTTTTTGGGGGGGGGGGTTAATACCACAGAATCAGCTAGTGTCCAGTGCCACCGGGGTCCAGGGGTGGCATCACTCTGCCAGGTGTGGGATTTAAATCAGCAACCTCCTGATCAGAAGCACTTACCTGCTGAGTCACATACCACCTCCTTTATTGTATTGAAACCAGGTATAGTCTTGTAATGGTCTTAAAAGATCTAAAACACCATACTCTGCAGGTGTGGTCTATGTATTATTTGATTTTTGCTTGATGTGTGCATGGGGCTGCAGTAGGATGGTCTGCAAGGAAGATGTACATATGCCGTGAGAACTCAGCTTTGAAAATAAGCCTACTGTGGTCTCAAAATGCTATACAGATAATATTGCACGTTTATTCATTTTTTTCAAGTGAACAGAGAGGAGCCAAAGATATACCCTGATGTGGTATTGTTGAACCCGTCGTTTTTTTCATGGCTTGTTTGTTTATCAGTATTGAATTGAGCATGCATGTTCTCTTCTTAGCCAAGCAATATCCTCTTCACAAACACTTTATGCAATGTCAATTACGTGTTATTACATTTGCTATCTCTGCAAAGCCTTCGTTGTTTTGTGTGGGGACCACTTGTCATAAATCCACAACAGAGGATCTGCTTTTATCTTATTAATTTCTAAACATTACTCACAGGTCCTACCACAATAAGACACGGGAGGTGTAACGGGATAGAGACTTCATAACAGAGAAGAGAAATAGGTTTTGACAGTTTAAGGAGAGAAACTGAAAAATGAGAAACTGTGGAAGAGGGCATCACCTCAATGAGTGAGTAATGATAGAATAGTTGAGAAGTATTCTAAATTTGCACAATTATTAAAAAAATGCTACGTTAAAGTCACATTACAAGTAGAGGTGAAATGGGAGGAGAAATGAAAGAGAGAAGGAGTGATTATTCCACCAATCAGAACCCCTTCTTCCATTGACTAATTGCTGGTTATTATCATTGATGATATCCATCTGCAAATTAATGACTAGGGTCAGCGATACATAATGTAAAACATCTTTTAGTTATTATGTTTCCAGTGCAGCTAATTATCATGCCTAACTGTGTCCTGGACCCTGAATGCATTTAGCAAAGAATGAAATTAAATGTTCAAAAGAAACAAGGCTAGTAGTATTTACATGACAGGACACCATCTGCCCGCCTGGAGAGAGTGTTCTGCCGATCGGGAAGCAGAACCTCAATGGAGAAGAAAAGGAATCCTGAAATTATATTGGATTTAGAACTTCTATTCTGACTTCTGAGAGAAAATATATTTATTTACATTTAAGTCAGATTAGGTCAACTTGTAAATCGTGTTATTAATGCAGGCTTTCACCTTAATTTATTTAATTTTAAATCATGCTACTATATAGGCAGTATCTTTCTCAATACTGAAGTGCCAGATTGTACCAGAGTCTCAGCCCTGTCGAGTTTTTTTGGGTACAGCATGGATTATTCTTCACGCATGTTAACCAAATAGAAAAAACCAAGGAGTTTAAATTGTTCAACTCAAGTTCAACCAGCAGCCTTGTAAACTTTTAATCTAATCTCAGTTCAGAACATTGTGTCCCTCTGGGCAAAGTTCTTCGTCTCGATGTGAAATTAAAACTCACCTCGTGTGAGAGTTCAGTATTGCATTCATATATGAAGAGGAAATCTGCAGTCGCTATATTAATTACACTTGCCTGTGCTCAATTTTACCTCATCTGAAATTTGAAATATATTAAGTGAGATCAACTATGATTAAGCCCTTGACTCTGTTCCTCTTTAATTTTTTATCTTCCCCAGTTCAGAAGAATATGAAGGATATGTTCTGAGCATAATACATGCTCTATACTTACCAGATGATTCCTTATAAGAGAATTTTGGGGACCTCCTTTATTTAAGGTGTGACTGCAAAGATTTGATTGTGCAGTCAATGACGTATTGATTAACAACATCCATTTTGCTAACTGTTATTTGCTGCCATATCTTTCTGAAGTACATACGTCTCACCAAATATCTTAATGGACAATGTGTTCATCCTGTGGAGTATGTCGGTCCCTTCCACAGCACCAGCAGTCAACACCATGGTGAATACTGACAGACATTCTGATCAAATTTCATTTCTTAACACAGACACGGGTATTTAAAAATGTAGCTTAAATGGGCTTTTTGTTTCTCAATTAAAACATTTTGTCATGTACACAGATGAATCTTGCCACAGACACATGTGTACATGTATGGAGAAGTTGACAATCCATGTACAGTACTGGTTAACATAAGCAGCACATCTCTACAGTTCCACAGGGCAGCAGAGGATAGGAAACATAATTAAAGCCTGGTTGAAGAACATGAAACATTGTTCTCAATTTAGAATGCACATTTATCCTGATAGTTTTGCAAAAATAGATGCTTATCTAGGGGGAAGGGATTGTTAATATTCATTGCCTGAGACTTCCTGTCAGCTTTTTGTTAGGCAGATCCATTGCTTTCTGAAGCTGTGTACCTGGTTTCAAAAGAGATGCAAAAATCACCTCTGAATGCAACTCGGAATGAACACGTTAAATATTTTGTTCCAAGTTTGAAGGGAAAATGCATTTTACTCATTATCTCATATGCTCTTTTATTTTTACCAAGTAAAACCTTTTCATTTCTTGGCAATCGTATCTGTAATTGAAAGTTTTAAAACACTTTGGTGTCTCCTCCACGGAGGCAGGGTGCATATTTACGTAAAGACAACTTATGCATCTTGACTGTTTAGGGAAAGTTTCACTTCCAAGAGACAGACAGCCCTCAGGAAATGACAATGAGAGGCACAGCGGCTCACTTCCTGTATCGCTCGGGCCCTAACTTGTTATGCTGCTGAAAGTGACATCTTCTTGTACACATTGCTGGCTTTCTGCCATTTAAGGCTCTTCATTTGAATCCATGGATTGTCAGGACTTGTCTTCTCCTTTATCTTTTAAAATTCACAACATTATTTTTTGAAATGTTATAAAAAAAAACGAAGTTTCAGCATAAAATCCATCAGAATAAACACACCTTCTGAGTTTTGTTAGACTGCAAACAAACGCATGCTAATGCTTATGCTTAAAAGTATGGATTTAACCTGAACTCATCAAAATAACTTATTTATAGTATATATTTTTGTTTTGCAGGTGTGTATGATATGAATTTAATTTAGGCTTAAAGTCACCGTAATACCAATATCATGATATATTATTCTGTAATAAAGTGCAAGTGATTTTCTGAGATTCAAGTTATAAATATTTATCTAATATATATCTCATTCTGAAAATTATAAAAACATCACATTTGTTAAGAAATTCTCTTTAAAGTGATGCATTTGCTTGGAATGACTTTAATGAGGTCAGAGTGTCATAGTCGGTCTTTTGTAAAACTGCATGAATTAATTGTGTGAACATTTAAGGATGAAGCCCAGCGTGCTAAGATGCTTATAACATGACAATTAAACCAACCACATATCTCCATCCACAAAGGTCACATTGAGGGTGGTCTGAGTTCCATCTCTGCTGTGTGTGTGTGTGTGTGTATGTGTGTGTGTGTGTGCGCATCTTTGTAATTTTTTCATTGTGGGGTCATCAAAGCAATCAAAAAACTAAAAATGCTTCTATTTTGTTTGATTACTTATGGTTAAGGTTGTCACAGTTGGGGTTTGGGTTTTGCCCATAGAAATCAATGGAGAGCCCTATAAAGATATGAATATGTGGACTGTGTGTGTGTCTCCTATGATGGACTACCTACCCTTGCCTTGCACCCTCTAATAGCTGGAATAGAAAATGACGTGCGTGTTCCTACTCAGATAAACAATACAGTTCCTCTCACAAGGAGGTTTATTGAAAAGGCTTACTGAAAGTGACTTGGGGGTGGAGGTTATGCGGCAAAGGCACCCTTCCTGGCACATTCGCACTTGCCTTCAAAGAACTGGGAACAGGGATCAAAAAGGAGGTGGCATGGGGGTGCCGTCTCTCTCCCCCAGCCTCATCTGGACATCTGCATTCTCATGCCAGCGAGCCAGCAGAGTACAATCTGGAGATGAACTCCGAAGTTATTAAATTCATGCAGAGACGGTCAGTTGTGTTGTTTACTCTGGCATTGCTGCGAAAGAGATGAGGGAACTAGAGCGAGAAATGTGCCGCAGCTGTTTAAATCTTACAATTTTCATATAGGCTTTTATATATGCTTGTGAGGAAGAGTACTGTAAATATCAAACTGTGCTAGCAAAAGTTTCAGGGTGACCAAGTGAACCAGGTTAGTGCTTTGCTTTGTCATGTTAAGACCATGCATATAAAATATTAATAAATAATATTCTGGAGACATTCCAGTCCTTCCATTAATAGGTTGTGAACTGCAGGTGCTGTGAACTTTTTAAAAAGCCATTTAATGCATCTGTGCGAGAAACCCTGCTAAGGAATAATAGAACCAGGTGACATTGGTATTGTACAGGGAAAATGCTAGTTTATGAGGTGCTATGACCTGGTCTAGGCCCGAGACACAAACAAAAAGGAGAGTAAGGTCTCAGCTTGAGTTGGGTGAGGCGAGGATAACAGGCCAAAATAACAAACAAAAACAATGCTAATTAGGGGGAGGTAAACCTTTTAACGTAATCAAAGGAAAGAGAAATCAAAAATAGACAAAACCTCCTTAATGAGTCGTAAACTGGGAGAAAAGGAATTCAAAATAAATAGTATTGCACTTCCAACTTTGTCAGCTGCTGTAGTCTATACAATATTTATGGATATTTACATGCTATTTACAGAAATTGTCTAAGCAACCAAGTCCAAATGGGCTGGGCATTAACAGAACAACAACGCAGCCAAGCACACTTATGGCTAATAACACAAAAGTTTACAGTCACCAAAGGGTGAGACAAAACCAAAATAAAGGTACCCTCTTCAGTGTCTCGCAAGAGGATTAAAGAAAACTAGAAAATGGGAATCAGGCAAACCGAAGAGGAAGGTGAGGAACACAAGGACACACCCATAAATGCATACACCCAGAAAGGGAGAAGAGACCTATGGAAATAATTTAGGTCAGGGGTCGTAACAGAGGACTGGGAAGGTATTGGTTTAATGCCATACTGAAGCAAACATAAAAATAAACTGTCTGGATGGACAAAAAATTGGAGAAAATAAATAAATAAATCAAATTCTAGGGGATATTCAGTGACCAAAATAGCATATTCCCATTCATACCTTTATATGCAGACATACCAATTTATACCTTGTGCAACAATGACAGGCAGATGGAACTAATCAACAGAGCAGCCTTGGTCACCTGACTGTCCTTACTGTAATGACTACCCACCCCCCAGAGTCTGAAACTTATAATGAGAGACTGAATCCAACTACTTGATTATTATTTTATTTTTAAAAAAAAGGTAAATCTGAAATGTGAAAATGGCAATATGGTGGCTCAGAGGGTAACACAGTGACCCTACATAGATCTGGGTCCCCAACCCTGCCTGTATATGTGTGTGTTTGTGGACACATGTGCAGTTTGCATGTTCTCCCCTTGTTTGTTTGTGCAGTTTGCATGTTCTCCCTGTGTTTGTTTGTGCAGTTTGCATGTCTTCCCCTTGTTTGTGAGTGCAGATTGCATGTTCTCCCCATTTTTGTTTGTGCAGTTTGCATGTTCTCCTTGTGTTTGTTTGTGCTGTTTGCATGTTCTCCCCTTGTTTGTTTGTGCAGTTTGCATGGTCTCCCCTTGTTTGTTTGTGCAGTTTGCATGTTCTCCCCATTTTTGTTTGTACAGTTTGCGTGTTCTCCCCTTGTTTGTTTGTACAGTTTGCGTGTTCTCCCCTTGTTTGTTTGTGCAGTTTGCATGTTCTCCCCATTTTTGTTTGTGCAGTTTGCATGTTCTCCTTGTGTTTGTTTGTGCTGTTTGCATGTTCTCC
>JAODKC010000045.1:10627247-10643946 GCA_026777985.1 Mormyrops attenuatus
GCATGTTCTCCCTGTATTGGTTTGCGCAGTTTGCATGTTCTCCCCATTTTTGTGTGTGCAGTTTGCATGTCCTCCCCTTGTTTGTTTGTGCAGTTTGCATGTTCTCCCTGTATTGGTTTGCGCAGTTTGCATGTTCTCCCCATTTTTGTGTGTGCAGTTTGCATGTCCTCCCCAAGTTTGTGTGGGGCTCCTGCTGGTGTTTCATTTTCCTCCTACCATCCAGTGACATGCAGTTTAGGTAGATTGTTGTCTCTAAATTGTCTGTAGTGTGTGTCCCCTTTGATTGCCTGGCATCCCATCTAATGTGTCTATTGCCTTAAGCTCTGTGCTTCCTGGGACAGACTCCAGTGACTGTGAATTGGGTAAGTGGTTATGGGAAACCTTAGGATTATTGATTATCTGCAGAATTACTTTCAAACAACTCAATATTAAATCATTGCTCATAAATGCATAATAAATATATACTGTAATTCAAATATACAATGCTGACCTCTATGACCTCTAATTGACCTCTGACCTCTAGAGTTCACATTGTATGCAAAAATGAATGCAAACAAAGAACATTAATCCATCTAGTGAGACGTATACTTTAGGTTTTTGGGAACCTGAATCACACAGTAGAGGAAGCCATGCTGTAAAATGTTATGCCTGTCACTGCCAGAAAGAAATTACAGAAAATGGAGTGGAAGACGTTGTTGTCTTGGCATCTTCTTGCCATGTTTTATCGCAGTAAGATGGTACGTCTTCAATATTGAAGAAGAACTCAAAAATAAATGTTTAATTTCCAAAACATTTCCCCGGAAAACGTTGCTGACGAAGCAAGCCAGCTCATTGAGTGTGGGATGCAGCAGCAGTCCACATGCTGGTTTCACCATAACTTCAATCAGCCAAGTGTAGTTCCTCAGATTTGGCATCCCACTGTCTTCCAATAGGAAGGGGGTTGAGATGCCCACTATGCCCCCCCGGGGGCGGAGTTGCCGCTTCGATGCGTGCCACTGGAGAGCGGAAATGAGACGAGACGCGGATGCATGTGATGGGGGTGGGAGATCCACTCACCCCTTCCCCCCCTGGCATGCAAGTCCAACAGCTGCCTGGAACACTGTGGGGCTGCAGGAATATGTCAGTGCTGTCCTCCTCCAATCAGAATTCAGAGCATGGACAAGCTACAGGGCTCCACGCGCACGACGTTCTCTTGAGAAAACTAGTTAAATGTGCTACTTAGGAAATGTAAGAAAACTTAAAATTGATGACTATTATTTTAATAATAATTTAATCTATCTCTTTGTTGATTTTTTTTCTGTCTCCCATGTTATTGCTCATTAGTTTACTCTACCCTTTAATCCTTTAAACGGTTTTGAATTACTTTCAGGTGGATTTCGGACAACCTTTTAAAGCATGAACCATAATTAAGCATGTGATTAAAACGGCTGATTACAGTTCAGTTGCATCTTCATTTGAAAAGCAAATATTATACTGATGAAAAATGGACTACAATATTGATCCTATAATTAGAGCTTGTAGAATGTATCATGGGAAACTTACACACGCTCACCTCTATGAGGAGGTTATATGATTGGATATTATTCTGCATAAATCTACCTTATCCTCATAGGTGCACCTGTAATTAACACTTTAGAGTGAACACCGGGAGTTTTGAATTAAAGCTTGTTAAGGGGATCGGGCAGGGTTAGGGCACAAGTTTTCCGCATTGCAAAATACTGGGATAAGTCAAGCAGATATAGGCCATCTTGCTCTGAATTTTGATGGGTAAATGTCATGGACATCACTGTCCAAAATCAACAAGGACATAATTCTCTGCTACAGCCGAGACTGCAGAAATTTACTTCTGCCCTAATGAATCATTTGGGACAGAAAATGTTCTGAGTGTTTATCAACTTCTTTTTTGGTAACAAAGTGTTATTTGTCTTTATGAAGTGCTGCCAGTCATTCTTATAGCATAAGGACACGATGCCCCTTTCAAGTGTGGAATTTGACGGCAAAAAACAATTCAAGGTTAAATCAAAATGACAATGTTTGCAGTATTTTGACATAAAACGTTTCATCACGCTGCAGACTTTCGGGGTACATTGCATTCTGACAAATATACCTTTGTGTGCTGACTTTTTTGAGGCTGGGGATAATCACTCAAGGCAAAGCAGAAATAATTCCAATTCAAAGGAAACAGTTCACCATTTTATTTCTGAGTGCCAGCTAAGGAGGTATACAAACATTTACTACCTTTACAGGTTGATACATCACCTGGCTATGATCTTGATGATAGATTACAGTGCCCAGCGGCATCCTGCACTACAGTTTAATGTTGCATCAACCATGTTCAAATAAGTGGAATTGATAAAGCCATTGAAAAGATGGTGTTGAAAGCCACCATAATCCACCATTAGGAAAAATTATGATACAGTTAAACACAAGTGATGCAAACACCCATTTACCTAAAGGTAGATATAAATGGCTGTGTCTTAAAATATAAGTATAATACGCAATAAAGGTAATTAAATGATGGTATTTTACTGGATCCTCGTCAACAAAACCTTTAAAAGTATTTTACAGCCAGTCAGATTTTGAATCCATGAAAGACAATATTGAAGAACCACAGTTGGCTGATTGAAGATATTTTGTTTGTTTTGCTTATTGCTATGTCGTTTTTTAATGATCAGTTGCCATTTATGTTTCATTGACCCTGGCCGGCTTTCAAAGGTAACAGAACACTAAACTTTGCACATCACAGAAAGGCTACAACCATACGATCTATTTCAAAATGACTGCTTATAAAAGTGTTATATGGCATATAAAAATTGTACAATGATATATCAATACAAAATCAGTACACTATAAGCAAGGTCTATAGCAGAAAGACCGTGTGGTTAAAACAAATTATTTGACTAAATATACTGCAGATAATATACCATACATATTTAATAGACCCTAAAGTTTTTGCTGTTGAATGTGTTTCTTTCCATGATTTTTCTAGAATATCCAGCTTTTCAGGAAGGGTAATGGGTCGCAATTCACAGGATGTTATGGTGAGTTAGGAGATTTAACCGAGCGAATCTGTTCAGCAGCACGTGTTTCACCGAAATTCATCTATGCGAGTGAAGAATAGCATAGTCGGTGCGCGGCGGGATCACGGCTGCTGTGATTTAAGGGTCTGGGCAGCGCTAAAGGTCTGCCTGTGTTTGCCTGACAGTGGAGTTCTGCGATCCTTAGGTCAACATGAGAAAATGCTGTAGTCATACCTCTTTGTTTATGGAGTCCTTCATTTACCTCCGCTGCTTAATGATTACCCCCCCCCCACCCCCCCCACTGTTATAAATGTGATTCTATGGCATTTTGTCTTGCACTATTACGAAGAATCGTGTGACAGGTTGGCACTGATTTCTTGTGGCCTCAGCTCCAATTCTGTCTCCGTGCATCGACTTAGCCTCCTCTCCTGATTTACATAGAGTGCACTACGACATGTGGGTGGCTCACGCTTTATTGTTATGCATTGTTCCGGAATGCGAGCAGAATCCGTGCTTTGCCATTATTATTCATGGCAGAATTTTTAAGAAGCGAGATGATCGGTGTCTGACTCCTCCAGGAGCGCCAGAGGATGAGCTAGCTTCCGCTCAGCCTCAGCTCCTAATTTCCCATTGATGTTTTTATTTATACTGTACGGCTCCTCGCAGGGGCTTTTGGGTGAGAGGGGTAGCCCAGGTGGCTCAGTGTACATCTGGGGATTCCCTTTTCCTTTTCCAGGGGCAGGCAGTAGTATACTAGTAGGGAGGAAGTGGGAACACAGAAAGCCAAATAAATGAAACACTGAATATTTAGAGGGAAGAACAAACAAAAAATACATTTTACATGTATGGAGGAGGCTGACAGACATTTAACCCTCCCCAGAAACGGTCACAAGGACTAAATTGGCTTCAAATTAAAATTATGATAATTGAGGAACATCTGCACCTGGGACCCAGAGTTGTGAGTCAATGAGGGTAAAATGGCCCATCGCTGTCCTGCACTGAGACTGTCGTACGGCTAACTGACATCAATAAATTGCCCATAGTATATGACTGATTGTACGTGTGCATGTGCCCTGCAATGGACTGGCATCCCGACCAGGTTTTACCCCCCCCCGTGACTGATCAAGATAAAGGGCTTAAAGATGGATGGTTAGCAGAGACTTCCCACAAATTTTACTTGCACAGTACAATGTTCAAACAGCTCAATATTTAACTGAAGCAATTCAGTGTAAGTGGGGGCAAAAGCTGACCTACCGGTGCTGCATGAACCAGCAGCCTGTCTGGGGGTGGGCAAGTCAACCCGAGTCATGGCTAAGGTCGCCATTGTTGTTGTACTCTTTCTAATAGGCTTTTTACATTCAAGGGTTTCTTTCCTTTTTTTATTTATTTATTTTCATTCTGAGGGTTTATGAAATCATGGCTAAAACAAGGAAGGTTTGTGACTGACCAGAATGAATATGAGTCAGTCGTTCTGAACTAACGGAAAGACCACCTAAAACTCAGAGGTGGGAATTTAGACGACTGGGCATAGACCAGCCACAAACAAGAATTCAGTGCTAAACAATTACATCTCATCGCTCAACGGGTGATTCGCAATCAACATGACTGATGAACCATCTGCAGATGGTACAAATAATCAGAGAGAAAAAGACAGGGCAATTTGAGAAATTATGGCTAAATATATAATTTCATATTGATAAGAAGGATGGGCTGAGGGTCTTAGTTAGCAGAGTCCATTTTTGCTTGTGGATAAATCTGAAATTACAACAACATAGTTTCAAAGGTTAATGTTTCAAATATTCAACAGACTTTTTCAGTTAGTTCTGAAGTCAGTGCTGGTACCACTTTAATAGCATGGAGGTTCGGATTCAACTGGTTCATTCAGATACAGCCATACACAAAAAACATATTGGTTTATTGTTATGTTATTGCCTGTCTGTATCCATTTCTTGTGGTGAACAATGTAATGTCTTTATACACAAGAACATAATAATTATATTTGCACATGCAATATCGTCTACAGTGGCAGGATGCAGCTATCTTGGAAGGAACAATGTCACTTTGTATTTGATTTGCATTTTGTTACAGTGATAGTTTATATATGAACAATGCAAAGTCACCATGCCTAATTGTGATGTTTTTCTGCTGTATAAGGGACGTATACAAAAGCTTTGCAGTCTCACTTGAATAGGTTGCCATGGACAACGCTAATGCCTTTTGCTCAGCTTGACACTGGGACAGACATAGAGGGGCTCTCAGCTATAATGCTGCATGCTGCTGAGTGAATGGCTTGCACCTTTTGTGGGTAATTGATCTTTATTCTACGTAAATGACATACCATAAACATACAGCCGTCAAACTGCCACTGATTGTAATGGATGGTTATAGGGAAAGCATGCTTAAGGTAAAATTCAATTTAAATAGACGTAATTGGTTCAGAGTGGAGATTGCATAATAAAGATGAATATTAATATATGTATTATAGCACTTTCAGTTCTATGACTATTTTTGAGCCATTTTATAACTACTGCAATGCAAACTTTCATTAAAAAATTCTATGCCTGGTAAATCAGGTTTAAAAGTTATGTCTAATATTTTTGTCCAGTTTGTTATATTTCCAGCTTTGTAGCCTCTGTGGCTCGTACAGTCTAATGACCATCTTCGTTTTCCACTCTAAACTACTTACTTTTTCAAATTTATTTATTTGTTTTTAGTTCTGATCCGCTCTTTTTCATGTCTGCTAAGCTTTTCCAGCAGGAAGAATTTCCCAGCTAAGGCTTCTGCATTCAGGCAGTGGTCTGGATTCGCCTCAAAGCTGAGTGCAGACGGTACCGGCATGGCACACACCGTAATTGGTGCTGGATCCCACACAGAGGCATGTCAGTTACCCCTGCGTGCCGCTGACATGTGTTTGCTGGCACGCGGGTACTGAGCCGTCCTCGGCCCTGGCAGAGGCCCCGGAACACGTGCGCACACGCACACACACGCACACACACACACTGAAACACACAAACATGACAGAATCCGGAGGCAATCTGACACTGCCACCTGGAACTCAGCTTAGCAATGCCACCTTCGTATGAAAGCGAATGACAAGTCAGCCAGGGAGCCACTGCACACAAATCTGACAATTTGTGGATACACACATCAACTCTCCCATATCGCCTCTGCAACTGTAGATATGATAAAAAAAAAACTACCCCAGCGTATTTAAACTACCCTGGTAAACTCACTGTCATCTTTGTCAAGTATTTCCGCCATTAATAATACAATTTAAGACGACATAATGGAAAATGGGGAGAGGTTGGGGTTTCTCTCTGATCAATGCCAAATATGATGCCGGAAGAGATATAAGGCTTCTGTGAGTCAGGCTGTCCACATGAAAAACACATCCCACAGTAACTTCCAGGGAGGAAAGGTGGTGTAAGACACCAACATGAGACCATACATTGACCTTTAACTGTGAACAGCTTGGCCTACTCCAGTGTCAAGTCTGTGATATTTAATGAGCACAGGGCCACTCACCCCTACCTTCACCAGTCTTCATTTGATATCATGCTGATTTAATTTCTGCTAGGTACATTGTGTAGTCGAAAGTACGTGTGCCCTACCATGTTGATCACAATGCCTTGGCGTTGACCTGGGGAGACCTGACTGGATCCAGTGAGAGAGTAAAAACTATATGTGTGTGTGTGTGTATAATATCATAATGTATCACAATATATTACATTGTATTATATATATATATATATATATATACACACACACAATATCATAATGTATCACAGTATATAACATTGTATTGTATTGTGATATAATATACGAAAATGTATATTTCATGCTTTTAATGCTTGTTTACATTTCCTGGAATTTTATTTTATAACAGCTTTATTTCCCCCTTGTCTGTCTTGTTTTTGTGTATTTCTTTATTTTAAAAATGCAGACGCGCACACGCAGGTAAACGTGTCTGGTGCTTCTCAAGAGTGCCATCTCCAAAGTGTGCTAACCGCCGGCTGACGTGGAGACACTGATATAACGCGGGCATGCTCGGTAAACACAAATGCTGCGCGGTGTCAGAGTGACTCCCCGAGAGCGGAGATAAGAGGTACCTCCCAGGATGCAGTGAGACACAAACACATCGATCCCTCTGACGTCCTCCCCAATTCCTCCATGAGCGGAGTGTGGAGCGAGGCATGGCGCTCGCTTCACGCTGAATCGGGCCGCCTGTTTATTCCGAAAGAAGCATAATCAGTATACATTGTCTGCTTAATTTAAGCAAGATTCGACAGCGACGTAATTAAAATTATGTGTTCTGCTCATACATTGTTATTTTTCAGCTATCCGTCTGTCATTCAATTGTAGCCACTCAAATAATCAGTTAATTCTATAAAAAATATAATTTATGCAACAATACGTAAACAATTTTAATACTCATGTTTTATACAATATGCATAGTGACATAATATAGAGATTTTTTAAAGGGTAACAAGGCATAGAGATTTATACAAATATAGGAAATTTCATTATTTGTATGGTAATTATACGCAATTGTCAGATTATAATAACGCTAAATTCCTTGCTTTATTCTATTCCTCATCGGTACTCATTCTGCTGATTATACTCCACTCTACCTGGCACTTTGCCCATTTGATGTATACCAGACTGAAAGCCCAAGCGTGTAATACTTTCAGTATGTGGAAGGCTTCATGGGCAAAACACGCAAGGCTCAAATTGTATGATGCATTTTTCATTATACTCAGGCTAGAGTACCTCACGATTGATTTCCCCATTAAAGAGTTGCTGCATAAGCCCCATCGGTGTCCATCCCCATTGGTTTCATCCTGCACTGGTGATGGTCTCTCCATTTCCAGACTGCCTGCTATATTTTCTCCATGTCCAGCCTACAGGCAATCCAATTTCTCAACTAAGACAGTTGCTGCATCCAAGGCACATGAGTCCCACCAGGTTTCCTACCTTGATGGAGTGAGGCCTCATTTTACCCAGAGGCATTGCACCAGCTACCTGGCCAAAAAGGTGCGGTCAGAGATGCTTAATCGACTTAAGAGTATTGATTATGAAGTTCTTTTGAAAGTTATCAAAGGCTCTGTTGTAAGTGGTCAACGCGCAAGTGACGGTTCATGATTGATCAAACAGATTTTAGAAATTGCATATAGAGGAGAGATATATTCTCATTCAGTTCACTGCACTGAATATCAAACAACGATGGGAGATTAGTTCACTTTGAACTTCTTCCTAGGCCGATGTGATCTCTGACACATGGCCGCTGACGCCCAACTGTTCAGAGGAAGAGGTATAAAAAATGCTCTACACTTATGAAATTAACGTGCGTAAAATTCCTGCATAGGAACCAGAAATTAAATCCGAAGGAGACCTCGGAAGGTGAGGCCATAGCTGTTTACAGGTTATGCAAATGCATGGTTTATGCTGTGTCCAACACGGTAGCAAGCTTTTAAAAGATTTTCTGTGTCTTTTGTAGACTGCTATTAAATTTAACTTAGCTGTTAGGAAACCCATGTAAGTGAGATTATAGCTTGAGTTGTTTTTCTTCACTAAATCTTGTTCCCCATGTTCTCCATCTTCTGGGTTGTCTACAACACAAGTCTTCGGTGTGCTCTCCATCTCTAGTCCAGTAGACCAGCCCCCTTCACACTGCCCTCAACTCACAGACTTCCTATTCAGGCCACAAAGGCCACTTAAATGATTGTTTCAATTCCACTTCTAATTTTAGCCAGAATCAGATTACACCCTCTCTTTGATTACAGTTCCACCAACACTGTTAGAGTTGCAGAAGTAATTTGCGATCATCGACGGCGGTATTTTGCAGTGTGAGAGCCACGGGGGGCCCGCAGGCCGGCCGTTTCCGTAGCCCTGCAGCAAAGTCTAAATTTGCGGCACTTTTATATGCACTATAATACAGAAGTTGGAAGAACACAAAATTGTTGGTGAGGAATCTGCAGGCACTGAACTGTAACGGTGAGTGCTCTCACTGGTGGCTCAGGACATACTCAAACAAGCCCCAAGTTCCCCGTTTGGAATTCCATCCACATTCTCAGTCTCCTGATATTTATTCATTTCTGTCTGCTTCCTCTGCAGAGCTGGAGACTTTTGGGTCCAGAAAGTACAAATCCAGACCAAGATTTTGTTTCAACCAACCAGTTGAGTAGTCTGTGACTCTTTATACTCAACTGGTTGATTGAAACAAAATCTTGGTCTGGATTTATACTCTCTAGACCTGAAATCTCCACCTCTGTTCCTCGGTATGTTGACACTTGGTATAACAGTAGCACTAATATTCTTGATCTTAATGCACATGTCTAACATTCTCTATTGTCTTCTGCATACACTGTGACCTATAGCCAGTTGCTAAATTACAGCACATGTTCTAGGATTACATCAGTCTTTCAAAACCATTTACCCAGTACAGAGTAGTGGAATATTATAGAACTGTCCCTTGTAAATGATCTATTTATTTGACTGAGCATTTGATTTTTTGAAGTCCTGATGTATTTAGCATAAGGGGCATTTTTAAATATTATTTGGCTGAATACATTTTAAAAGCTAAGGTGTCGTCCTTGTAGCTTTCATTAAATATCTCCCCTTCAGAATTTCTTGTGTGTCTTAGAAGGAAACTGGTTTGCAAGATAGTTAACTTTAAACTAATTCAGATAAACCGTTTACTACATCAAAGCATTAAAGTTGAATAACAAAGTAAGTTAAAGGAGTAAGTCACAATAATCACTGCACTTGCCATTAATAGGCCTTGCCAACTGAATCAATATCAGACTGTTAAAAAAACAAATTAGCAGTGAATTTGATTAGCGCAGAGGGAAGCTACCCATGAGAGAAAAGAAAGACACAATTCTGGGTTTAGTGTAGCGCTTTGATGAAGAGGACTGAATAGGCAGTGTTTTCAGAATGCCTTCAGCTCGAGAGAAACTGACACTCAGTATTTCCCTAAGGCGAGAGAAGAGAGATAGCACAGATCGTCAGGGTTGTGGGTTCTAATCCTGTGACTTTTCAAGGTTCTCCCAAGGCTTCTTTGTTATGTTTCCCATTTATAAATCTTGCATGTATACTATTGCATCTTTGGGTATTCCTCAAAATACGCCTGTTCGTTATACTTACAGCACATCAGACATTACAAAGTTAAAAATCCTGTTAAAATTCTACTGTGAAACTTGACTGGTCACTAGACATTTAAATGAAACTCCAATCAATATGGGTGCATTAATTCCACAGCTAATCTCATTTCTTCTCTTACTAATCTAAGAAGCTTATATCTTGATCCATTTATTGCAGACAAACTTCACTTTTAAATAATTAAATCACATTTAGGTCCCGCATAAGCATTTTTAAAAACCCAATAAAGATAATGAAAGAAAAATGTGTCCATTGGTGTGGGAAACACAAAGGTTTATAGAAAGGTATAGATGAATGATTTGTACATGCTCACCGAAGCAGTTTCCTGGCAGGACAGGTCTAACTGTTTAAAAATGACCATTGGACCTATTAAGCAATGAAAAACAACCATAAAATATTCATGAGCATTCTTGTAATGTACGAAATGCCAGTCAAACGGACAGAAAGATGTAAGGAATTTATGAACTTCTGGAATTTAAACTGTGGCCGAACAAGAATGCAAGAAGAATCGTGTGCTTTGTTTTGTGAAAAATCCTCATTATCTTCTCAAGACATCATAGGGCTGAACATGATCCCATTGTAAGTCCTTTCTGATGGCTTGGTTCAAATGATCAGATCCGTTCATCTGGAAAAAGCCTTTGAGCACTGGAATGACAGAGTAGGACTCCAAATGATCATTTTAGGTAATCAGAATACTTAATGAAATGCAATTCTTAAAACCGCCTTTGTTAATGAACCTACATAATTTAAACAGTAAATCAAAACAACAGCTCTTTAGACCACTGCTGTGCTCAATTTATGGCTTAGCCTGTTTACTCAAAAATGTTAAAAATGAGCCTCTTTTCATGCTGTTTATTTACTGTTATTTAATTGATGAAAATGGGAAACATTACAGTAGGTTTTGATACACAGCTTAGCTCTGTAATAAATGGGAAGCTAACGCCACACAAGAACATAAAAAAATACATACACACCACTGTACTATTGTGTGCATTTCTCTTCGAAGATAATTATGAGGAAATACAAGGTCGACAAACTGGATATCTGCTGACTGAGATACCTTATACTCTTAATGCATAGTTATCTAATTATTAATCTGGCATCCCACCCAGGTTGGCCCCTGCCTCTTGCACTATGCTTCCAGGGATAGACAAGGCTAATTCCAACAATCTGCTGAATAGATGACTATGGAGAGATGGATGGATGGATGGATGGCTCTTACTGTAGCAAAAGAGGGCAACACCTGGCTTTATGCTGCTGTAGGGAACTTGAAGTCTCTCCATGCATGAAAAATCTCCGGTTTCAAATCTGTGCAATACACAGTAAAATCCAATGAGTGTATCTAAATCCTAAAATGTGCAAATCTGCCTGAAATCCCATCACCACTGGAGACCTAGCAGAGAGATCTTTAGAATATGGCTTATCTATTCACAGCGGTGCTGAAGTGAGGGCAGCCTGAGCTGAATTCCTAAAGCAGACACAGATACAAATCATCTCAGAACATCATACTCATATTATTTTGAAACAGGAATTCATTTGTGCTAAGTGTTTAAATTCAACACAGTAGGATGCATCGCTAAATATTTCAGGTAGTTTTAACTATCGACAAATCACAGGCAATGCACGATTAAGAGGATGTGAAGGTGAAATGAGAGGGACTAAAATCAAGGCTGTTGCTATTCTCACTGCCAGCTCCAGCCGCCCCTGCAACCGGAACTCCAAGTAATAAGGTTATTAGGCTGGTGGTTCACTTAGCAATGCAGGCAGATGTCAACACATTGCTGCTGGTCCCAGTCCCCCAAAGCCTTGGCGTTTTTTAAAATTTATTACCACCCATGAGTGGGGGGAGGAGGGGGTGTACTTCACACAGCATCTTTTCCAGCCTGCCAGGCACAGGAGGTCATCTACCACATCATCTACTCCTTAGTTCATGGAGAAAGCATTCATTCTTGCTGCCTCGTCGAGGGAATACACGCAAAGGATGCATTTTTGGAATGGTATCGATTTCTACATATATACAGTATTTAATATGTATATAATATAAATAACCTGTATTCTACACACCCCTCGTGCTGTTGCTGGACAATATGCTTCTGTGTTTCCTAAATACTGTTCATGCAAGCATTTTCAACACAGGAAGCATTCTCATCACAAAACATTTTGCCTTTAAGCAATTGGAAAATATTGGTGGATGGAGTGTTTTTCTTTTCTTCATTGTTACCACTTGTCATATCATTTTAATATCCACATCCAAACCCACATACGCTGCTTCGGTAAATGCGATTAATTAATTTCTCACTTCGATCTTTTCTACAGTAAACAACATGGCACTGGTGTATAATGGAACAGAAAAATATTTTTCTATTCTGTATTAGAATGACTCTCAGCAATAAACAGCACACAGGTGTGTCCTGAATGAGGCTAATGACCCAGGTTTACTTAAGATCAGAAAAATCTTCAGCATGCTGACAAAGCATGCTGTGAGAAACATCATATACTAAGTAAATTTAATTAATCCAAAAACGAATTCAAGAGACCATGGATGACAAAGGCAGTTTGCATTTTATACTATATACCTTTAACCCTAAACAAATTTCACAATGAATATAAAAATCATTATATACATTTTCATCATATATATTCACTGCAATTATAAAAACATGCAAATAAAATATACATTTGATACAATTTCAAAGGTATTTAAAACATAAAACAGACACGTTTTGCTTTGTTTAATTTATTTTTGGTCTATTTGTTTTGTTTGTGACTGTTCATCTGTCTCTTTGTTCTGTCACTTTGTTTTGCCTGCGTTATACTAAATACCAGGGGTTAAGCCACAGCTAATCAGACACTTGAGCGTCGTCCTTCTCCCTCTTCTCTGTTTTCCTTCTTGCCCTTGTTTCACGTTCAGTCGTAGGCAGCGTCAGTCATGTTTTGTCCATTTCAATGGAAGACTGGATGGTCCCTGGACGGGAGGGAAAATAAATGTGTATGTTTGTCTTCACTCAGTCTAATCTCATCCCTTACACCTGAGCCCATCCGTGTGGGCTCGGACACATGACAGGGGAGCTGGGTAGCATCCATCTGATGTCTCCTTGTTTGCTGCTCATGTGTTTTTTTTTTTTTCTCTTTTCTCAGAGAAGACTGGTCTGGCAGTCTGGCTCTCTTTCACCGTCTCGTCTTATTCCTAGTTAATCTCGTCCATTTTGCCTCGCAAGTGTTAAATAGCTGTCATGCACCGGTCCGAAGATTTACTACCTGGCTACGTGTCTAGTCGGCAGCAAATCGATTTTCAGGGGGGTTAGGGTTAGGGTTAGGGTTACCCATAATATTACTACGTGGCTATGTGCCTGGGCCCTACTAATAATGGTAGTCGCCTTCTGCTGTTCACTAATCTTGGGGAAAAAGAATAAAGAAAGAAAAGTAAAATAAAAACTATGCTTGTGCTCACTAACATTTTTAATGTGACTGAATCTGATTCAGAAATGTACACAGTACCCAGGAGAAGAGCTACTTAAGCAAATAAAGGAAATAGCATATATAAAACTTAACAATAGCCATGCAAGCATTAAACCGAATATGTATAATATTGTGTAAAATTTCTGAGAAGAAAGCAAATATTATTTAAAAAAAGATCCAAGAAGAAAACTGATATTAATATTTGCCTTGTGCTGGGGTTAATGACATCACAATAAAAAGACTCGCACGTCTTCTCAATACCGTGCACCACCTATACCTTGGCTCGAGATATTCTTTAATGCTCCAGAATCTCCTAATCTACAGTTTATCGCAGTTACTGGATTACTTGCTACTCCTGGATAAATAGTGTTTTAAACAGTATTGAATGAATTTGTGTATAAATATTAGCAGACACATGTTCCTTTATTTCAGTAATAGGGAGCATCTGCTTGTTAGATCTTGGTGGATGGAGATTAGCTGTGATAGGAGAGCAGAAGGTCCACTGAGTGATGATAAATGCACTGTGGTGTTCCTCTGCAGAGGCCATTGATAAGAACTTAAAAATGGTGGCCATCACCCCACCCACCAAAACAAAAAAGAATGTCCTCATTGCAAATTTGTCTAGTATCTGTCATTTCGTCTACCAAATGAAAGGCAACTGCTCACTTGCAACACTCCTGGTGTTTACCAAACAGCGGTACTAGTCATCGATTTTATGAGAGATTTTTTTTTTTTAATTGATAAGCCATTGTGTCATGACATGGACTGGTATCATGATATGCTTATAAGAATGTTATGACTGTGCTTTAATCATGAAACCGAGCAAGTTTCACTGAAGATTCTCATCCTATAGAGTTTGAGGTGCTTTGCACCTATGGCACAGGCCTACCTATACGAAATTCGGGGCAAACGTATGATGCCTTTGCTCTTTCCAGATTGAGAGAAACGCTTTGTACATCAGGCTTATTTTTGCATCAGGCTTGTATATAACTGACAAACTGTGTAAATGAATGCTAGGGGCAAAAGTCAGCAAGCGTTCTTTTAAACAAAACTTTTGGGTCTATGAAAAGCCTTTGCCGCGCGTAAAAATCAATTCACATTCCCTGCCAGATTCTCCGAGCATCAAGGTCATGCCTGAGGCAAAAAAACACACAAGACCACTCTTTGAGGGGGTGAGAAGAATGACTGCTGGAAAGACCCCCCCCCCACAGGACAAGCTCACAGGTGCCTGTTCCTGTACAGCTGTATCCCTCTTCATGTACCAACAAAGCCTCTTGAGGAAATGACACACTTAGCTTGTATAGGCCTTAGGAAACAAAATACCATGTCTGGGGCTGTCACATTATGACAAATATTTTTGTAACAACGTCATTATAGGGCATTCTCTTTCAGAATCAGGAGTAAGTGGGCAAAGCAATTCTTCTGTCAGTAGCCTTTGAAAATAATAAAAAAAAACTAGTAGACTTGACCACCAAATTGCACAGTGTAATACGGTTAAGGTTGTGACCTCGTTGTCACAAAAGTCCTTCCCTTCTTTGACTGAAATATCATACATTTACCATTCTTTACTTACTCCACTTAATCCAGGCAAAGTATTAGTAGGTTTAACTAATAATTCAGAATTTTGCTTCAAGTTTCTAGTCAACCTCAGAAACCTCAGCCTTGTGGTAAATTACCGCAGGACAAATTGTCTCTACAGTTCATACATCCATCTTCCATTCAATTCAACTTTATTCAGTTTATTTATGTATAGCGCCTTTCACAACCGAGTCAGCCCCATAGGGCATGGGTGTGTTGTGATACATTACAGCATCATTAAGACAGAATAATACAAAACCAGGGAAAAGGGAGGAGAAAGAAAGAAAGACATATGACAAGAGAGGAGAAGAACCAAAAACTCCCAAGTAGGGAGAAAAAAACCATCTGGGGGTCCAAGGTCAGCTGTCTGCCCCTCCCCCCGGACATCCCAACACTATAACATTATCAACTGCTTATCTATGTCAGGCTCTGGGTACCTGAGCCCAATCCAGGCAGCATAGGGCTGAATTCAGGGGTACACACTACACCAGTGTTTCTCAACCTAGTCCTTGGGGACCCCCCCTGATGGTCCACGTTCTTGGTCCCTCCCTCCTCCCTGCCAGACAGTCCACATTTTCAGGGAGCTGGGAGGGACCAATAACACAGACTGTTTGGGGAGGGGGGGGGTCCTCAATGACCCTGATGCTCTAGTCAGAATGCCTGTCCATTGGAGGGGACATGCTATGAGAAATACAGAAAAGCCAATTTGCATACAGCACAATTCAGGAGGAAATCCATATGACAGAGGGAGAACAGGCAAACTGCAAACACACAGAGCAGAGGGGAAATCCATGTGACAGAGGGAGAACAGGCAAACTGCATACACACAGAGCAGAGGGGAAATCCATGTGACAGAGGGAGGACAGGCAAACTGCATACAGAAAGAGCAGAGGGGAAATCCATGTGACAGAGGGAGAACAGGCAAACTGCATACACACAGAGCAGAGGGGAAATCCATGTGACAGAGGGAGGACAGGCAAACTGCATACACACAGAGCAGAGGGGAAATCCACGTGACAGAGGGAGGACAGGCAAACTGCATACACACAGCGCAGAGGCAGGGTTCACACCGTCGACCCTGAAGGGGTGAGGCAACCGTGCTAATCACTTTTATTCTTTTGGAGAGTCTTTAGCTGTGATATATGGAACATTGGTCAAATTGGTTATACATGTACAGCATTTCATAAATTAAACAATTATAATACATAAACACAAAATATTTGGAGCTTGACTGGTCGTATAATGAACAGTGTTATCTGGTTGTCATGTATTGGCTCTACAAGTTTTCGCTGAGGTGTCTTCCTAATGCTAATGTGTTTGGGTTGCAGTTATGATATTAAAACGTGTAAAAAATTAAATCAGTTTTTTCTTTCTACAGACCATCCATCCATCCAGTCTCATAACTGAAGTTGAAGTTGAAGTTTATTGTCATATGTACAAAGTACAGCGTACAGAGCACAATGAAATTCTTACTTGAAAAC
>JAODKC010000045.1:10644046-10655177 GCA_026777985.1 Mormyrops attenuatus
TGCAAGGAGGTGTTAAAAATGTCTGTAAAGACGACAGACAGCTGCTCACTGCACACCTTCAGTACACGACCCGAAATGCTTATCCAATTAAAAGTGGCCGTCACTCCGGACTTGTATGAGATGCTAACATGCTATTTTATATAATAGCAGACCATTGTTTGTGCATATGAATGTATGGACAATAAAATGTATGGTGCAATTCTCCGATTCACATTTTTAAAGTGTTGTAATGCATTTAATTATTTGTAAAACAAATAATTATTTATCATTTGTAAAAGCTGATACCTTTCCTGTTGTTTTCATAACGGTATTATGCTTGCGCTACATGAGCCATCGTGTAAGAGGATTTCAGTTTGGCTCAGGCACGTCCCTGAAGGACACTGCTGGCTTTACTGGGCACGGCATTTTTCTAGCTCTGATACATTTTGGTTCTGATGTTCCTACATGAATGCAAGTTCAAGTTAAAAGCTGCATCTTCCATGACCACACCTTTGACTGGCCTTTCGCGAACGGCCAGGGGGAGAAAGTGCCGGAAACATGTAGCATTCTACATTTCACTTACACAGCAAACCCTCATGTATAGAGAAATGCTTCTGCACAGAAAGGCAAATATGTAACACATTATTTGTGTCATAACAGTAATTTTATATTAAATGTATTGTTTTAAATTCTTTATTAATGGTCTTTACTAATGGTCTATTAGCGGTTCATCAGTTTTTGCATTAGCAATGAATCGAGGTAGGTAGACAAATCGTTCCATCCATGTTGCCTTGCCCAATACTTTATGTTGCTTGTGATAAGCCCAAAACTCACCGTTGACCCTGTACTGGATGGAAGGCGATATTCACTGATGTATGTATGGATGCATGCATGTATGGATGGATGGATGGATGGATGGGTGATGGGTATATATATTCCAGAAACCCAGTTGAAAAATTGGCCAGCTCCAATAACAAGGTGTGAAGAGATTTGCCATATGAAATCCAGCTATGAAGGTGCTGACCCAGTTACCTTGTTTTCTTTTCTAAGCCGACTTTAAAGCATCCATCACTAAATTGCTTTATAAATCGGTTTTAGGCTTTTTATGAAGAAACTGAGTTTATGAGATTATTGATTGTTGGATGAAGAAATATGAAAGATATCACAGTAGGCCACTTCCAGATTCCCATATCCTGTGTGGAGCTATTATCTTTACTTGCGATTTTTTTGACCCACCTGTTGCAGCTAACTCCTTGTCATGGCTGAAGTTGCTTAAACCCTTATAATGGGTGAACTTGGAGCAATACTGAAGTAAACAGTAACCCAAGTGCTGCCATTTCTGCTTTAAAAAAAGTAAATTGGTGGCAGTGATCAGTGATCACAACATGAAACAGGCTCTGCTTTTGCTTTTCAGCTCCATAAATGAAGCAATAACACTATAATTGAATAATGTATATATTTAATATTCTTACTTGTCCTTCGACTAAACTTTTTGAGAATCCAGCTTGACATTCCAATTCGGATCACTGGGAGAACTGTAGGATATTTAAAGAGAAAACACAATTTGTGTGCACATCTAGGAAACACAAACACAATAGATATTCATCTATCCATCTTCCCGCTGCTGGTCCGGACAGGACAGTGGGCAAAATAGATACAAGGAATAAAATTATGCAGTATCCAGGGTACATTTCAGATATTTCCTCTACAATTTGCAATAAAGTTTTCTTCTGTAAAATATTTAAACCATTCGCTTCAGTTTCGTAAACAGGAAATAGGGTTCATGTGAAATATCCATGTCCGCATCATAATGTAAGTCAGTCTCTATCAGGATTTTATGATAATGCTTCTTGGCAAAAGTAAGTCCCTTCTAACATCAAAACTTCATCTTTATGAGTTTATGTCCTGCAGGCCTCAAGCTGTCATGTTTGTATGGCAGAGAGATTATAGGCAAAGGAATCTGGTTCTCAAATGAAAGGTGGAAGTATATACCAATGCTTATTTAAATGCATTTCGTTCACTTTAAATGTGCTCATAATCCTCACTTTACTCCGTAACGATGCTGTGAAATGGGACCTTCTGTTAACAGGTCTAATAATTGGATAAGAACTCTGCAGTGTATGTTTTCCTTATGTTCTGCACTTGCAGTCTTGCTGAACTTTTATTGCACTGCGGCCGATCTTGATTTTTACAGCGGCCTTCCTCGCCACCACAGAGAGAATATGCGTCATTTGTTCTAATAAGGCTCCACGTTTAACGATTTGCTGCGTGTGCTTAAAAGCAATTAAGAGACCACTGTGAAATGCTTGGTTCAGGTGTTCATGCAAATGTGGTACAGTTGCATTGTTTGAGCAGTTTAATTCAAGGGAGAACTGTTATAAGAATTCATAGGGTCAAGCCACCCATACTGTGTAGTTGAATAAAGGATGGATCTTTTACTAAAGACATAGCAACAGACGTCAGTGTCGCAGTTTGTGACTACTAACCAAATAAGTATGACCTGTTGATTTTCTCAAGTCAAACAATTTGACTATGTATAGGTGATTTATAAAAATAATGTATAATGTTTAGTGATACTTTGTAAAACCCTGAGAGGAAGTTCTCTTTTGTCCCATTATGCTCTCCGTACAGCTGAGAACAAGGGTCACAGTGAAGAGGAAGCCATCTCATGTGCTCAGAGAGCTGGGGGTTAGGGGGCTTGCTTACGGACACGTCGACATGCGAGTATTCTGCCGAGGCCAGGCTTGAACCGGAGACCTTCTGATCACAAGCACAGAGGCCCGGCTTCAAGATCTTCCTTGAATTAAATTGCTCAAAAATAGTGCAACTGTACCACATTTGCGCAGCACCTCTCCCTCTTTATGTGTCATTATGTACATGTGTATTATAAAATGTTTATACCTATACAATGCGCTAACTGTTATTTTTGTGCGCATGACTGGTGCCCATCCATTTTCTGTAACTGCTTGTGCTATTGGGTTGTGTGATGTCTGAAGCCTATGAGTGCAAGGCGGGGAACAACCCAGGACTGGAGTACCTGGAGGAAACATATAACACAATAACATAGGAAGAACATGCAAACTCAACACACATGCAGCCATGGTGGAGCCTTCAAGCCAGGTCCCAGAGGTGTGAGGCAAAAGTGCTAACCATTGCCCCTATTTATCCAGCTATCCATCCATCCATCTTCTGTAGCTGCTTCTTATATTCAGGGTCACAGGGGGATCCGGAGCCTATTGAGGATATAGCCAAAAGGTAGGGAACAACCTAGGGCGCACACACAGCATGACTGGTGTAATCTTATAAATGTAGTTCATCTGCATGATCATTGGAGGCTTACATACAGCATCATAAAGGTTCGTTGTCATGTGTCGTGTAAAAACACCAACACTGGCATTGCATATCACTGAATGGGAATGTTAGGCAGGGGGGGTACAGCCAACCCATCCTGTACCATCAGTCATGCCATGCTCACATTCACTGGCATCACATATTCCCCCATTCTGATGTCTGGCATGGACATTAACTGAAGCTCCTGACCTGTGTCTGCATGCTTGTTACGCATTGCGTGGCTGCCACATGATTGGCCGATTAGATAATTGCAGGAATAAGCAGGAGTACAGGTGTTCCTAATAAAGTGTTCAGTAAATGTATTTCCATCCCCGTCAAATAAAATTCTGTGGAAGGTATTTGCCAGTTCAAGGAACAAATGTTGGTAGAATTTAAAAAAAAAAATACAGCAAGAATTATGTTGAATTTTAAAGCAATTTTAGAAGCAGTTGGTGGAAGTCAAAATCGGTCACATCAGCAGGTTTGTGTAACGGAAGGATTGAGGGGGTATCGCTGTTCCAGATGCTGCTACTGGAACAGCAGACGGTGTTTTCCCGTGTGATGGAGCGCCTGTGGATGGTGCAGCTCTCCACACAGCCCTTTGCATTTTCCCTGCTCCGCCTTAGGCGGTGGCCTCGCACCGCTCTAGAATGCTGAATGGGTCTTTCAGCGCCATCTGTAGATTTCATTATTAAAACGCCAAAACCGCTGCCACCCTGCAGATGGGCCAGGGAGGCTTCGGGTCCATCCTGGGCCCGAGACAGCAGGTTTCACCTAATCCAAGCCTCCAAATGAGGGCCATTTAGAAGAGTCTGCATGTAACACTCGCCAGGGCCATCGACTGGTAAATAGGCTTTCCAAATGGCTTACATTCTATAAATATTCCGCATTTAGAATTTATCATTTGTATTAGCCATAATGCACTGCAACATGCAATGAACAAACATACACTGGTTGGAAAATGTTAGTAAATAACTTGATCCAGCCAGCGGATTTTTTTCATAATGATGTTAAACATAATAATCATTTCAAAGACACAGCTATGTCAGATACTGTAATTTTAGAAACCAAATTACATATGCGGTAATCAGCAAGATATGAAAACGCCTGTGTCAAAAATGGCATCTTTTTGCATAAGCACATGACATCCGACAGAATCATCTAGGCCTGGAGTTGGATTAAAGGATTAAAAATCGGCCCTGGACTTTGGGGTTTCTCCTGGCTCCAATGAAAATTTTATGGGAGGGGTCCCACGATAAGTTCTGCCGACGCACATACCCGTCAGCCCACAGGGAACATGCCCAGTATGCCAGATGGCCAGTCCAGCACTGGAGTCAACCGACTATGCAACAAATATTGAAACAGTGTCCGGATGATGACAGATTAGCACACTAGACTGATGTTATGGCTACATAACTTAATGTATGGGCTCTTCCCTGCTTCTCATTGATGAAGGGCTTCTTCCTTGCTTTATGGGTCTTCAGTCCTGCCTCTAGGAGCCTGTTATGAACTGTCCTAGCAGTGCACTTAATGTCTCCCATTCTTTTTGAAGGTCACTTGAGGTCATCCTCCGATTTATGAGGCACTGCTGGATAAGTTGACGATCATCTCTGGCATTAGAAGGTCGCATCTGCCTTCTACCTGGCTGGTGTTTGGTCATCACCAGTGTCTCCTGCTTCACCTTGTTCTTATGTACTGCTGTCTTAGAAACCTTGAGCCCGGAAGCAGCCTGCCACGCAGTGTAGCTTTCTGCCAGCAGAACCAGGATTAAACCAGGATTTAGAAATGCAGATTTTTTTTTTTTAAATATGGAGCGGTCTCTTCATTTTTTCCAGAGCAGTACGAATATACGAATGAATAGGGAATAATTAAGTTTATTTGGAACAGCGGTCTAAAAGACCTCTTATCATCTATTTTTCTTAAGGAAGGCCTTGAGAAAAAGCAGATGAAAAGAAGCCTAGCAAAGCATGACTTTGGGTCTTCTTCTACTGCATTATGTAAAACACTCCAGACAAGGCCTCTCCTCCATTATTTCTCCTGGAAAATCCCATTTAATAAACCATTTGTGATACATTGTAATGATGAAATGTGATCTATCCCTCATATAAAGGACAGTAATCATACTGATCTCAAACAGATTCTGCCCCAAAATGACAATGACAGAGGATAGATTAATACATAAAGGCTATGGGTGCCGTGCAGCGTTGGGAAGAGAAGAATCTTATGTACCGATTATAACATCCCACAAGAACAAACACCTTCAGCAGTCCTAGTTTGTAAAGGGCGTCCCACGTAATGCTAGGAAATATAACACAGCCCTCCCCAGTGTTCGACTAATACAAAAATGATCATAATCAATGCATTTGTACAAGTATTTCATTAGTTTCCAGGTCCGGAGAAAGTGTAATTAAGAACCCCATCTTGTCCTGGTAGGCTGGGCAATTCCTATTCTAGATGTGAGCTGCTGACTCACAGCAGTAGACTATAGGATTGTATCCCATTCAGGATATCACCACGCTGAATCTCAGAGACAGATGTAGACCAGTACTAGATATTTTTTGTCACTTCAGGAAAATGTGCAAGAGGTAGGTGTTACTTTAGGTGATGACCTTGGACTGGAGTAGGGGGTGTGTTTGGAGGGTGGTGAGTGGCTCAAGCCTCTGGGCCTGTCACCAGAAGGTCACCGGCTCAAGCCCAGCCCAGGAAAAATAATCCATGTCCATGGGCCCTTGAGTAAGACCCCTAACCCTCAGCTTCACGTAGGTGGCTGCTCTTTGCTCTGTTTCCCCAAGCTTACTGGTGTCTGTGTGTCTCTTTCCGAGAGCAGGATAGTGTAGGCAAAAAGAGATCAATAACAAGGGATCAATAACCAAGGGATCCGTAACAAGGGATCAATAAACAAACAGAAGATTCACCTGCTTCAGGTGCCTGCACACCAAACTTTTGTTAGCTGTCTTACATAAGATTTTACTTAATTTGATACCATGTGAAATACTTCTTATACAATTAATATGTTGCATTATCCATTAAATGATTTAATAAACACATACACAATAATGCCTGTGCGGAGATTAGCACCACAAAACAGAAAGCGCTTGGGCAGCGCAATAATCCAGCAGAGCAAATGGAAGGTGACAGGCAAAGACATGCAGGTTCTGTAGAAGCACAAACAAAGCAGCCAGTTTCTCATTTACTGTGTCTCAGCACCAAGACAACCAGAAGCACCAGGTTGCCTGTACAGGCAAGCTAGCTCATAGCATATGGTTACATATGAGTCATGTGACAAGACACCATCAGCACAGCAAGGGCTGAACTGAATCCTGGTGGTTCTTACGCAGTCAAAATTCCTTAGCATAGCTAAACCGATGTCTGGGTATATATCACATGATGCTACAAAAATCATTAGCAAAATCTATGACATTTCCGAAAATGAATGATCAAAAAGAACTCTTCTCATTTAGATAATCACTAACAAGACATTTATGAAAAAGATCAAGAGAGAGATTAGGGGTCTTTGCATTTCCAAAGGCAAAAATTTAAATTTGAATAGAGATTAATAAAATTCTGTAGAGAGCTACACACATTGTTAAGAACATCATCTTTTTAAAAGACCTGAATATTTTAAAGCCTTTCAGGTGAATTAAAAATATTGTTCCTCATTTCTAAACCTTTAATAAGTAAAATGACATCATGCTTCCAAACAATCTCTTAATATAACCTTTCTATAGTGTGAAACTTTTCCAGTTTTAAAAATGCAATTATTATCGTATGGTAAGATAGAAGGTTAATATTTGTATGATTTATCACATCATTGATTTATCTGACTAAAGAAATTCTTCTTCATTCTGCCTATTTGGTCTGGCTCTTATGATTTCATTTGCAATGTATTTTAAAATATCTGAAATCTTCTTAAATCCTCATAAGCCTCTATGGGTGTCTACAGGCATAATGTGACCCCTGTTTCATTATTCCAGCATTATTCAGTGCGGCGATGGTTCGGCGCTTCTTCTTCAGCAAATTCGTCAAAATAGAATACACAAACAAATCATATGCACGAAATTCTCTGCATAGTTAAATAAATCACCCCACTGTGAGGTCCAGCCTGTTCCTGTCTCACTCTTTGTGGCCACCTCTCCCCACAAACATCTCCAAGTAATTATGCTTCTCTCTGCATGGCCAGTGACCTTGGAGTGCTGTAGTGTGAACCATGTCAAAATTGCTTTTAAATTTCTTTCTCTTGCCTAGTTTTTTTTCATAGTTCTTGGGTTATGCAGTTGTACTAAGAACACCTCAAATGAAAAACAACAAAAATCATTGTGGCTCCTTCTTCAGAAAATCACTGGCAGTCAGTAAGAGAGACACCCTTTCATTACTGGCCTGTCAGTTTTCCTGACTGAGAACAAGCTTGTAGACATGCGTCGACCTAAAATTTAAGTGTGCTATTTGTCTAAGGCATACTTGAGCTCACAGGAAGCAGAGCCATCCACTATCTCAGGGGTAGGTGCTGGTATCCAGCAAGTTTTCCAACCTGCCTGATGAGTTACTATCTGCCTGAGATCAGATATGGTTCATCAGAGACCAGGTAGGATGGAAAACCTGCTGGGTACCGGCACTCCAGGATCAGGATTGCCTACTCTGCACTGTAATTGCTTTTAATTGAAAATGATTCTAAAAATTTAGTTTAATTACAAGGATACAAACCTAGGGAAGGTTTTGTATCACAGAAAGAGGAAGGATATACTGGTGTACTTAGAATCAATATCTCTGAAGGCAAACAACAAGTTAGAATCCTAACTCCTTTTTGATGATGATCAGCCATATCAACAGCTATGTCTGCAAAACAATACACTATCACTTTCGTAATATCGCTGAAGTCTGTGGTATGCTGTCATATATTGATTGTGAAAAACTAATACATGCTTTTGTCAAGCAGAATAGTTTACTGTAGTGCACACTTGTCTTGTCTACCAAAGAAATCTATTGCAAATCTACAATGGGTTCAAAATGCCACTGCCAGAATGTTAACGTGCACCAGTCACAGGGATCACATCACACCTACTCTTAAATCTCGGCACTGGCTTCCTGTGGCTTTTAGGATTGATTTTAAAGTTCTTTTGTTAATTTTTAAATGTCTACATGGTCTTGCTCTGTCCTACCTTATTGACATGACTGTAAAGAACGTAGCAGGCAGATGACTCAGATCATCCGAAAGTAGTTTTCTGATTATTCCTAATACCCAGCTGAGGTGAGAGGAGGCAGCTTTTAGTCACTATGGTCCCAAATTCTGGAACTCTCTCCCAGAAAACCTGAGCACTACTGAATGTCTTAGCGAATGTCTAGGATTAAAATGCATTTCTTCTACAATGCATATAATACTCTACCATAATCAGTTAGTTCATTATTTTATGCATGTATTGTAATTATTTATAGTTATTTTATTCATTTTTATTTTATAGTTTTATTTTATAGGTATAGTTATTTTATTAATTTATCTTGCAGAATATGGGGGGCGCTCCAACCAGAAGAGTAGGGCCTAGAGTCCCCAGAGAGGTAGGGGTTGGAGTCCCCTGTGAGGTAGGGGTTAGAGTCCAGGTGAGGTAGGGGTTGAAGTCCCCTGTGAGGTAGGGGTTGAAGTCCCCTACCGTGGTTAAAGTCCTGTGTTTTCAGTGTATTTTGATTCTGATTGATTGATCTATCGATTGATTATAATTAAACACATGAATGATCACTGATCTCCCCATTGGAACAAAATATTAAGGTCAGACAATACAAGATCGGCCCTGAGGATGACAGACAGACAATGACTGGATAATAAGGCTGGAAACGTGATCCTAAGGCTCCTCTCTGACCTTTAGGCCATTTCCTCATCCTCCATAACTGGGGATCCAATAAAGTGTGTATTCATGGGGATTTACTGCAATCTTACCCATGGTTTATGAATTAGAGAAAGTCAATGTGTAAATGTAGCATAAATTTAGGTACCAGACACTTTTGTAGAAGGTTAATTATGTGGCATGACTGATTAGGGCAGGAGAGCAAGTGTAACCATCTGCCCTTATTCTTATTATGCTACTTGTTATACAAGCACTCAGTCTCTGAGAATGTCTACATGACCAAATTGCCCTACTGGAATATAGGAACCATGCCAGTTTAATGTTTTTTTGCATTTCATTGCCCATTTACTTCACGCTTTATGGTACCTAAGTCATGTGATTAATGTGATTAGGAGGTATGTAGTCACCACCTGCGTGAAACAGCCCGCCCCCCATATGTTTCAGATTTCAACCAAACTGGTCGCTATTGTATGCGGTACAATTTTTGTTTATGCTGTTTTAGTTTCTGAGATATAAATGTTTGTTTACATGGTGACGTCATCAGCGTGAAGTTGGCCCCCCATTTGCGTCTGATTTCCACCAAACCGATCCTGTGTACTGCGTTTGTGCTGGTATGTGCCGTTAAATTTTTTGTTTGTGCTGCTTTAGTTTCTGAGATATTAATGTTTGTTTACACGGTCACGTGACACCAGCATTAAGTTAGCCCCCCGTTTGCGTCTGATTTCGACCATATATAGTTAATGCACAGGTGTAGACCTCACAAATATTAACGTCCCCCCCCCCGAATTTCTAAAACGGCATTGCTCATGTGAAAATGCAGCGCCCCCTTATTAAATAGCAGCATAAAATGAATATGAAAGTACGAAACGCATATGGGCGTTAGCCGCTGAGAATCTGAATTTATTCAGCACGATCCTGGAATGCGGTATCTGGATGGCGGGGCTGACTAAGTCTACGTGCAGCTTTGTCGGGGAGTCAAACGCTCCACCTTCTGTTAACATGAGAAACACGAGCCTGAGCACTATACGGCGATCATGTAAAGGCATAAACTAAGAGGTATAACTCAGGAAAAATAACAGTACAGACAATTTTTAAACGGCACAAACTATTGAGACTGGTTCAGAAGCAAATGGAGGGCTAACTTAACGGCGGAGTCACGTGTCCATGTAAATAAGAAATATATCTCTGCAATGGAGCAGCACAAACGACAGATTTAACGGCACATACCAGCACAAACACACTACACACGATTGCGATCGGTTTGATGGAAATCAGGCGCAAATGGGGGGATAACTTCACGCTGATGACGTCACCATGTAAACAAACATTTATATCTCAGAAACTAAAACAGCACAAATAAAAATTGTAACAGTACAATCCAGCACAATCTTGGCACATATGATTGCGACCAGTTTGGTTGAAATCTGAAACATATGGGGGGCCAACTTCATGCAGGTACCGGATTCGCCTCGGCTGATAGGGCAATCTGCGGGTTTGCTATGCAGGGCTCTGTTTGGAAGGTGGGAAATCCCTACAACATAATGCAATGTCAGCCTGGACAACCGTTCGGGCCCGGCGACTCAGAACACCTCAGAGGCTCAACAGACACTTGTCGTATCTGAGCTAGTGAGGGCCACAGAGGTTAACCCTCTGGGCCCGACGGCATCGTCGGCGATGCTGCGTATCTTTCTCGTCTATTTCCATTTATATCTCGCTGAAATCGTCATGTAGAATCATGAAAAAAACGCTCGCTAAATCTGTAATCTGTCTTCTTTTCAAAACGTCCACTGTTGGAAGTATTTAAAGTTATTAAAATTAGGTTAAATTGGCAAAAAGTAAACCATGTCACCTTTCTTTATTTTACCTGCATGGGGGGTGTGTAGTTCCACCTTCGCATGAAGATCGCAATTCACATCCTAAACAGCCGCACTTTCGCGTATTGAAATTGCATGGTAATTTGGTAAACAACACAGCGGTGAAACGCGATC
>JAODKC010000045.1:10660989-10695375 GCA_026777985.1 Mormyrops attenuatus
TTGCCCTGTAATGTGTGTTTGCGTGTGCCCTGTAATGTGTGTTGCCCTGTAATATGTGTTTGCGTGTGCCCTGTAATATGTGTTTGCGTGTGCCCTGTAATGTGTGTTTGCGTGTGCCCTGTAATGTGTGTGCAGTTCATTTCAGATGTACGCTGTTCACAGCCCTGTGCTGCCTGAGATTGCATTAAGGGTGACAATGGACAAGTGGATTTACTGAATGATTATTTGTTATTTATGATGTAAAGCTGTGTTGATTTGAAAATGTACACTTTTGAATCTTTCGCAAAACAGTTTGCAGTCATCTTAATTTACCCTGCAGCTCAGCATCATTGATGATAATGATGGATCACTTTAAAATGTAAATGTATGATAAGTCTACTAACATCTTTGCTGATCTGGCCATTCTAGGTGATGCAGTGCTACAGGGTATACATAGCAGCGTAAGGGAGGGGGACCCAAAATGTTTAATTTGGCTTCATATCATATCAATGGTAACTAAAGAAAGAGTATTTAGTAAATTCCTTTTGACTGGGAAGTTCACTTCTGTCTTTTAATTAGTCTGATAATTTTTTTGGTCTGTGTTCTTTATCAGGGAACGAAAACACAGATCTAAAACTCGCCAGTACTTTCAAACGTAAGGGATCAGACACAGGGCTTTCTAACCTCTGCCACATCTCTTGCCGGTGCAAGCAGACTTATAGAAAACACGTCTGTCGACGGGCTCTCCTACCTGTCACTTCTTTTCTCATCTCAATCGGTTCTGAGGAATAGCTAGAGAGCTGTAGCTAGTGGGGTCAGTTTAGATATATTTTAATGTTTTTTATCTCTCCCTGGGAAATTGCGAAGCCATGCGCAAATGCGTACAACAAATATATCTTTTTACATAATCCCGGAGTAAGAACTTTATATGCATCACACGAGTAAGAGATATTAAAACATGTATCGCTGCAGTTCAATTAATGTTCCACCACTGATGTTCAGAAGAACTTTCATGCAGCAATGTCGGCCTACTTATAAATATTTATCTGCTGTCGACTTATTGCAAAACCAGTTAGTTTCTAAGCTCTGGGGTACGGGGAACGGGGCCCATGTCGGAAGTCTAGGCTGGATGCTGCACCAGGGGTCTCCGCTCTCCTGAAGCACCAGCACCACTGAGAATCCATCCGAACGACCGCAGGTGGCCGGTGGCACATTAGGCGAAGAACAGATGGATGGAACGGCGGCGTCTCTCCGAGAAGGGCCTTCTAAGACCTGCCAAGCGATGGAGCAGGACACTGCTGAGGCTAAGCTTCAGGATTTCATCTGTAAAGATTAGTGTGTGTACCCAGATCTCTTTTCACTATTCAAGCATGCTCGGAGTGTCGAACGCTCCCTGATGTGTGCAGAATCCATAAAAAAGCATTTCACTGGAAAAGGCCATCTTCCCTCATCCTTTGATGGAACATATGGAACACACTTACAATGCTGTTAAGTATTGTTCTAGATTTTTTAAATCTCGAGAATACTTTCTCTCCCTACAATTCTATGCAAAATAATTCATAATATTAATGAGATTAGGGATCTCAGAAAAGATTGAGAAATGACAGATGAGAAAATTATGGTGCTGTGCTAGAATTATTAGTATGCAGAATTATTGTCTGACCCTGTAAAGACTGGTTAAGCATAACTTTGCTATCTGTTGTTTCTTGTCATGGCTCTGGCAGGAAAATAGGGTGATGATTCACTGGTGGCACACACAAGTCACTCAGATTTATTAAGGAAGTGAACACCGGGGAAGGTATAAAGTAATGGACCATGAGGGGTCAAGAGTAAACAGGGGAAAACAAGAACTAACTACAGAAATATCTAAAAAGGTAACAAGGGGATAAGAGCAACAAGGGGAGCAGAACTAGAAAAGCCAAACAGAGCATCAACACGAAACACACTGACACAAACTGACACAATGACCACCTAGGGAAATGAACTATGGCAAGAGCCTAAATACACAAACCAGACTGAGCTAATGAGGATGCAGGAGAGAAGTATTAAGCTAACAGCCAATCAAAACAGAAGAGAATACAAGCAACAAGTGAAACTAATGAACAGGGAGAGCATAGAACTAAGAGGGTTAAACTAGAAAACACTGAACACTGGAAATACAAGACTGATACAAAATACAATAAGTACAAAACAAACAAATCCTAATGCAGGGAGGATGGACCATGGATGGGAGAACCGACATGAAACATGACGGAACAAAATTCAAACCATATCCAGAACCGGGATGTGCCAGCCTGAAACCCACAACCCTCAAGTTTGCAGTCTGGGCTGCACACTCAGCCCAATATGCTGTGCAGAGGTCTGGGGAACAGGTGAAACACATTAGGGAAGACTAGGAACTGAGGGAGGGGGCAGAAGGTGGAATGGCCAGCAATGCCTGCTTGCCAAATGGGGAAGGGTCACCGAGGGCAGGGTCGGACGATACAGACCCGGACAGTTTCTATATACTTTGTTCTAAATATAATTAATACTCTACATTTTAGATATAGTAACATATCTGAAAGATCATTCACAGCTGAATATCCACAGAACTCCGGTATGTTTGAATATTTTTCCCCTTTTTGCCGTGTGTAGAGCAGATTGTAACCCAAGCCATATATTGGGAAACTGACAAGAAATTAGTGGAATGACTTGCTGTATGGGCCACGTTTTTGGCAGGAGATAAGCAAAAAGGAAATTGATGAGGATGCGTTTAAGTGAGAAAGCTAAATGACTTTGGAAATTGAGTAGAAAATATTCTTCCAGCGACAAATAAGGTTTGTGCAAAAATTGCAGAGTCAGGATGATTTTATTGATAACAAATGGGGATCAGGTAGTGAATATCAATCTTATGTTCTGAGATCTATTGCTGAAACAACCTGTACTGATATTTTGGACATTTTTTCTAAAGTCTATGTCATCTTACGCTGGTGGGGGGTCTACAATGATGGATGGATCTACAAATAAAAGTTCACAAGTAACACTTGGATTGCATGAAGTGATACATTATGAAGAAATCCATAACTTCACAATGTATAATCAGTTTAATTTGTAGTCAGACTGGTGATGTTTCGTTATCAAAAACTAAGGGAAAAAAATGACTCAGTGCAAATATATTATCCCCTGCTGGAGTTGTACACATTTCTCTAGAAAGGCAAACATGACAGTGATAATACATGTCACTTTAAATGAACTAATTAGTAATTGGGTAGTTTGCTGGTTTGACAGATGATGAAAGCGTGGGAAGCAAAACAGAAAAAAGAAACTTCAGAAGAAGATTTAAACCAGCTTTTGATTAAATGCTTACAAGTTTATTCCAAACAAAACAAAAGAACAAACTAAACTTACTATAGGACTGCACTCTGATATATTTATCAAAAGATTTTGTGCCAAAATATTTTGGCACAATGTTTTCTTGCCAGTATCTTACACTTCCATTTAAGACACTGCAAACAATGATTTACAGAGAATATTTAATATATATTTTTAATGACCACTGTGCACTACCAGAGCTACTATCTCATTTGAGCAGAAAGAGTAAGACAGTTTATTTGTGTCACCCAAAGGTTAGCTTTGACAGAAACAAAGGCCTTCCCTCGATTACTTCTACCAACAATGTATGCTACACAGCAGAAATATTGATATAAGTACTTCTGTAAGCAATACTGTGCGGGATTTAGAAACAACTAATTCTATGCATAGATACTCTACAAGAATTTCAGGCAATATGAACCAATCTCTTTTTCAGTGAATTCGGTGCTACAGCAGTGCATGCTTTGAATTAACAGGAGATACTGCATCCTTCTGGAATTAAGACTACAAATATTCATCCATCCATCTTCCATAACCACTTATCCAGTAGAAGGTTACAATGAGCAAGGTTGCACAGGGCGCAAGGTTGCCAATCCATTGCAGTGCACACATTCATACACAACTGCACACAGTTCCGATGCACTGATTCACCTAAATACAAATGGTTGGAGGAAACCTGTTCAAACGTGAGAAGAATGTGAAAAATGTACAAATTGTTGCTGTTCGATGAAAACCACCTATGTCCACTTTTTGACAATTGTGACTTTTTACTATAGATGGAATGTACCCATTCTCCTGTCTACTTATAGTATTTGACATCTAATTGACCAATAAAAATATGTTTTATTAAGTCATCTATTTAATTAGTATTTATGTATTTGTGCTAGTTTACATTCGTATTCATGGTGGTCATTTGTATGGATTACTGCATATCACTAATTTTAACAACTTGACGTTGATAGCTAGATGGCTAGCTACTGTGAATACTGTATAACACGAGATTAGTTTGTATGTTTTGACACTGACATATTTTCCTCGCTGCCAACAATCCACATAAGTCCATTTAAAGCATTAATCTGTACACTGGCAGCCATATAAGGATATGTTTTAGCTTTCTATTTTTCTCATTATGTCTCATTATGTTGTTCTAGGTTTATTTTATTTTAAGTAGTTTCTGAGAAAATGCATTTTTTCAGGCTCCTGTAATAATAGGTTTTTGGAGATGCGCGTGTTTCATTGGACAGCGACGAAACGTAGAATCGGGGAAAGGATGGGGTCCCCACGCCTAGAGGGGTGTGCCCCCATAAATGTGCTGCGTCATAAATATTCAGCTTTTGATAATTGCAAGTCGAGAAAACAGCGGCCAAAAATGAGCTACGTCCGGCAGCAATCTCTGCTCTTATTTGGCAGCTTTATTAATTTGTTTGTTTCTATGTACTTTTATGACGCAGAACATAATCTGGATAAAGCAGGCAGGCGAAATGCATGCTGGATGAGATGGATTAAATGGAAGGGCCCGGAACTAAATAAATGAAAGTTTGTATTTAATTCGAAACACTGATGACGGCTCGCTATTTCATGAAGTCATATTAAACATGTAAGAGCTTTCCATAGAGTTTTAAAAACACAATATAGAATTTAAAAATTGAGTGAAATAAGTGCAATGTAAAACATAATAATATATTGTCAAGGTACCACAAAAATAGCATCGACTACAATTTCCCCAAATTATAGTTCAGGCCAAGTCAGATGCATTTTTCAAGAAGTCAAATGAAACCCGAATGGGATTCTGCATCACGACCTGAGCAGCCCACTATGGGCTGTAGGAAACTGGACATTATGGGCTACACTCAGGCCTGCAGAGATGATATTTTAACACTCAGAGATACCACTGTGGCTGTCCCAGTTCAGCACTTATTATTATAATAGATAGCGTAGTGGGACTTGTACACCCGGCAGAATTTTGTTGCAGCCTGTCCTGATTGCCTTCACTAACTCATGATGCTATCCAGACAAATGTGTGTAATAACACTAGCTGTAAAACTGCACACCTTGCATGAATCCATGTTATTGTTTTTTATTGTTATTTATTTTACATGTTATTTATTTTTTAATCATTAAAAAAAACACCCAGTGTGTGATTTTCATGTCTCATCCAGATATTGAATACTTAATATTTTGTATATCACCGGCTATTAATGATCGGATATTCATTAATTTGATCACACTCCAAAATTCTCAGCATCATCTTCAAAATCAGTTCTTATTGCTTGAGCGTTTCTCGTCTGAGAGCAGGCACATGGCCCACTTTCAGTCATAAACAGGCAGGAAATTATATGACAGTTTTTTTCCAGTAGCTAAAATATTACTTGAGCTGATTAATATCAAGATAATCTACCGAATACAGTGATATGCAAGTTAAGGGTTAACTGGAAGAAATGCAGTTTCATTAGGCTAAAAAATAAATATAACAGCTAAAGAAAAGCTTTGAAAATAACACTGAGGCCTTTGTTGATGAAAAGGGGCTGAATGACGAAGGTTGCACAGCAGGATTCTTTCTGTGTAATTGGACTCAGATTCACAATTATGTTGCATGAATTTTTTCCAGGATATTTGCATAAGATCTCAGGAGAACTGTAAAAGGTCTCCTGGGAAACATTCAGATGTTCCTAAAATGCCCAGTGAAAGGTCAAACAGTATCTTAAAATTTGCTGCGCCCTTCTCTGTTTTCACACGGCTGAACTGCCTGTCATTCTTGGCTCTGCTCATTCCACAGGCGCGCGTCAAGGTCAGGCAAACCAAATAATCACTCTCTTATGGGACAGCAGCTTTTAATATTTCTGAACATAATGGTCTTGTGGAAGAAAAGGTAACACTACTTGACAGGCACAAATAATACAGTATTACGATATTACTTATGTATTAATTAACCACAAACTAAGAATTAGTTATATACTGATCTCATGTTAATTCATCATTAATGGATCATGACGTTTTATCTTGCAGTTACTGTATTTGTTACTAAATCTGTTAATGCTGTACACCTTTCTGAACTACTGAAGGAACAAGTAATGAATAACACAAGTTAAATACTGATCTCATGTCTGTTCATCATTAATGAATCATGATGCATTTTATCTCCAGTAATGACTATATTTGTCCATGATTTGTTCATGATTTGTACTTCAGTAGTAACGGAGTTATTACTAAGTATGTGCTCTGTCAAAGCGTTAACGAAGAAAAACACAATGTTAGTTACAGCAGCTAAACACAGAGACTCAGAATGACGTAATTCTATTGCTGTAAGCTAAGGGTATCTGAGCCATAAACTGCTATTTTACTTGAGTTGCACACACACTGAAATGTGTGAAATGTTTTCAGCCGCAAAGATGTAATCCTATTGATGCATGACAATGAAACCCACCTTTGTTTTATTAACCGTTCAGACCTTGGCATGATAAGATAGAAGAACTACTTGCCTGAAAAGCTAAACAGTTGCAAAAGCTCAAGATATAGTGTTATGTGAAGCTTAGACAAAAATTCTCAAAGTTGTGCAGCTGTCTGGTGTCTCTCAAAAGCCCTATCATTTCGCTGAGAAATACTTCATCAGGGCTCACTGCCTCAGCACTTGTTGATGCATGCGTGCGCCCCGTTAAAACCAGTTGGGGGGAGAGATTGCACACAGAGCTGAATTAATGTAGTCTCTTAGACCAAGTAGAAAATAAAATATTCTCTTCATATAAGAACCAAGTCTCTGGCTAAAATTTCTATAACTAAGTATATATTTTAAGCACGTAACTAAGACTTAGTTTGTCGTTAATTAATACATAAGTAATAGCGTAATACTGTATTATTTGTGCCCCGTCAAGTAAAGTGTTACATTTTTGTTACTATTGGTTTTATAAATACATTAGCAATTAGTTTTTTAATAAATTTTGCATTAGTAGTTTGAATATCAATGGCCATTAGTAAGTTAAGAGCTACTAAAGCTATTAGTATACAGTCAAGGATATTAACCTGCCTTTAGCCCAGTGCTAACTGGGCTTAGCTTCTGGCTCACTGCATGGATAAGCAGTATTAAAGATGGATGGATTCAACAACAGTCCATTTGGGCTATGAGAGTATTTGTATGGATATGAAATATATATGATTTCCTTTGACATGTGGAGTCTGCATGTTCTCCCAGTCCAGAGGTCGACTCTGGGGTTCTCAGTTTTCCGTCCAAACGTGCTCTTAGGTGAATTAGTGTCTCTAAATTACCCATAGTGTGCGTGTAACGAACTGCCGTCCTGTCCAGGCTATCAGCTACCTTGTGCCATTGGCTTCCTATGAAAGGCAAATGCTTCACTGCAACCCTGTATTGGACAAGTAGTTATGGAGGCACGGATGGATGGATGGATGGATGGATGGGTGGGTGGATGGACGGAGAAAACCTACTACATGTATCGGATTCATTGTTTATTTAAAGAGCCTAAGGCCACTTTAATATATATATATCCTTAAAAAATCACTAACAAAAAGTGAAAAAAAATCTCAGTCACTGCTCTTCCGCCATGTCATCTGACCCTAGCTTCAGAGTTTATTGGTGATCTCCCATAACAACCAATCAAATTGAAGGGACTTTTATCAAAGTCTCATCTCATCGTATCTTCATATTCATCATACTTCAAATGCCTGCACAGCTAGATGTATCACATACAGTTTATGCCAAGTATACATCCTTAAGAAAATGCTATTTATTCTCTTCTGCCTTGAACTGGGGACCCGTAAAATACTCATGTACATGGACCAATATATGTTTATGAGTTTAAAACATAAAAGTTCAGATAATAAGTCTTAAATTGGCTGATATGTACGCGTTCATTCTTTTAAATTCAGAGAACAGAGTAATGCATGATCTATTAAAACCTTCCCATTTAAAATCCTTCATTATATAATGTATTTAAATACATTATCATTAAAATATTACTTATATTATCAGTATTAGTTAGCTATTAATGTTATTGTGAGAGATCTATACCGATCACTAAAAGAGAGATATGGAAGGACTTTAGCATATCATTAATACAACATGAATTGTGTTGAGACATGAAGCCAGTCAGGAGTATCAAAACTTAATGAAAATAAAGCTGTCAGGCACATTCAGAATTATTACAGCTCAATTATTAATATATCACTGCCTCTTTAACCAGAACTTCTAATAGGACCGAATTTAGAAAATTCTGCTGCTTGCTTTACTACGCCAGAACTTCATATAGTCAGGAATGTAAAATTTAAATCGATTCACATTCATTTTATCCTATACGAGTATTTTAAATTGTTATTTGTATTTTAATTTAAAAATCTGCACAGTCACAATAAAAAAAGCTCATCTTCTGGGATATATATTTATTACTTTCTCGGTTTTGCAGAAGCTGAACACTGACTAATGGGCATATTATGGAAACAAATCATTGCATATAAAGTCAGATTCCCTTAAAACTCCGCAACCGAATTATTATATTCAGTTGCTCTCCCGTTCTTGCTTGCTTATCTGATTCTCCCCATTATCTGTCCTCTTTCCTATTTTCTCCACATCAATATTTGTCAAAATAAATATGCATAATTCATAGGTAACAGATTTATGCATTACGCAAATGTATACAAATATAGCATAAGCATTTAGCTATGAAGAAAAGCATTAATACCATAATCACTGCTATGATTGTCATGGATTACATTACTGACAGGATCATCTGATAATGGTTCGAATGCGAGTCACATACATTCTACTCGCTGTTTTTGTCCCCTCAGCACTTTCCAGCTTTGTGGGCCATTCTTTAACTACTCATTGCTGGCTGTCTCAGTATTTTCCATGTCCTCTTCATTTCGTTACTTTGTAACAACTTCAACTTCAATCAGTTCTCTCTCTGGCCACTGATCGGTACAGTGTGCAAGCACATACACAGCCACACCAATATTTAAGTTGGCCACAATCATCCCCCGAAAATGTGTCCCCCCACCCCTGACCTGTATACAGTATATATTGTCATCCTGTCTAATATATAAAATCTGTCTATTAATACAAATAGTTTACAATAGTTAATTGTATAGACTAAAACACTACATAAAACACTACAGAATTTCTGCTTTTTTTCCTTGAATGCCTATAAGCAATGAGAAATAAGCCGTTTGAGTTATATGACATCAAACACAATCCTATCAGTCAGTTGCTAACTTCACAATGTCATCAGAAGTTAGATTGTGGTTTTCATGTGGTGCCGTAACCAGACATTGATTGTGTGACACTTTGAGGGTGATTCTTATTACTAGATGCGTGAACCAAAGCGGTACTCTTCAAAATGTGCTTTTTTTGAAAACAAAGAAGCAGACAGATGCCTTGACCGAAAAGCTGTACTTCCTGCAGTTTATTTTTTATTTCTGTTTTGTTTGCTTTCTGTTTCTCCCCTGGGGGGTATTGTAGCTGAGCAAGTGTAAACAAATGTAGTGGATAATGAGAGAAAGGTACCTCTACCTACTGCAGCTAGAAACATCTGTGATGGAGGTTCTGACTCTCCTCCCTTGCTGTGTAAGAAGACGTAGGAGCCCCATTAAACATGACATGGGTGCTACCTGTAAACTGCAATCCATCTATTTTCTCTAGCTGCTTAGACAGCCAATCCTGGAAACTACAGGCATGGCTACAAGGCAGGGAACAAGCCAGGGTGAGGTGCCCACCCATTGTAGGGTGCAATGATGCACCATTCACATGCATGCAAACGTTTATTAAGTCCAAGCTGAGCGTGCGCAATTTGGTAAGTCCAATTTACTTTAGCATGTCTTTGGACTATGGGGACAACCCCTGGACGACACGGGGAGAGCATGCAAACTGCAAATACATGGAGCCATGGTGGAGACTCAAATCCGGGTCCCAAAGGTGTGAGGTAACACTACCACAGCATCGGCCCCTGAAATGTCATGTCTCTGTTAAAATCACAGCAAAAAAAGAAGGCATGAGAAAATCAGACTAGTACTGAACCAATGAAATAAGTTCTAGATTTCTTTTCCCTCTTCATTTCATTCTCATTCAGTCTCATAAGTGAAATATGGAATTACATTTCAAAGCAATTAAAATCCAAGTTTGGTCAGTTTTCATATGCATTGATGGCTATAAGGCTTGATAGATTCTCTGCATTTTTTAATAGTTTGTAATTCAAGGATGAAATTGGCTAAGCAGAGTTCAAAGAAATTACATTCATTAGTCCAAATATTATTTCAGAGAGCATTTCAGTCATTTTTAATGAGATCCATGCTACATTTCTCAGCTGGGATAAGTATCAATAAAATTAAAGACAAATATGTAAGACTCAGATTGAAAGCTGGACTGGGACTGGGCAAATGTGTGGGATGAATCCGTACTGATCTGATCTGAAAAAAGAATCATTGTTTTCTGATAAAAGTCACAAAGTGATGACTTAGAATCACATAATCACTAGTTTGAGCATACTGCCCTGTTCTTTATGTAGATTGGCTATACAAATCAGGTTTTCTAACCGCTCCTGGATGGAACCACATTATGCTCTCGTTTGTTAATGGCAAAGCTTGGATATAGTTTACACAGGGAAGTTGTGTACCCGGCAAGTCTGGCTTAGGAGGATCTTTACACTAGCAGAAATTAAACACAAATATTGAGACTTGCACACAGAATTCTATCTCACTGATTTCCCAGTATCATGGATATTGTTTAGTAAGTTTTTCACCCCAACGAATGAAGCTCACATTAATTTTCCAGGCTCGGCCATGCAGTAACATCGTCTTTTTAAAGGTTTATAGACCAGGTTAACAACTCATAACAATATTTTCGCTCTGCTTGGTCCTCAATGAAATGAAAGTGATTATTGCAAATCAAAGAGAGAAAATGTCAATGCAGGGAGGCATGCATTCAACCCAACCATTGTCCCTACAGTTTATCCAATACAAAATGTCAGTTGTAGCAATGCAATAATAATAATAATAATAATAATAATAATAATAATAATAATATCACTCCAACTCCCACTGGTGTGTGAACTGAGTCTTGTTGGTGTTGCAGCTCCACATATTGAGTGATGATAATAATAATAAAAAAAATATTAATTAAAAATAATAAATAAAAGGCTTTTTGCATTCATTGTGTGAAATACAGAAGACATAAAGAGCTTAATAACTTCGAAGATCTTCAGTGTATATTCAACTACTGACGCTTCAGCTACAGTAGTAATCCCAAATCTATCTGAAATCCAGCAATGATTTAAATAGATAAGTTTTCATTTTATTGTTAATTTTCATTTTCACATTTTGTTGCCACTTTCATTGGCCAAAGTCTGCATTTAGCCTGACCACGTCAGAGAGTTTAAGGGGTACTGTCCATTATGTCAGGGGTTCAGCTTCCTGTGCATAAAGGAATGTTACATTTTATAAGGCTCACATCACTGGGAATTTTCTGTGAACACTGTCAAGTTCTTCATTTTAAATCATTTGAACTCTAAGGAAATTTATCGCATGTTGTATAACGTTAAGTGCGTTTATACCTGCGTTAGGTATTGTTACATACTCAGGACAACAGCTAAGAAAGAACAACCCAGGCATATAAATTCATGGTCAGTGCTATATTTGAAAATAGCAACATTTTATGCATTATTGTGGGAGTTTGAAAGTAAATAATTTGAACTAAATAGTATACCACAGTGCATATACTGTAGGAGAGGCATTTATTTTGTTCTAGAAAAATAATAACGGTTAATAATGATACAGGATGCGTTTAGACCTGTTTTTCCACAAGGTAAGTATCAAGATGTACTGAAAAAATGTTTCTTTCTTTTAAAAGTATGTGGGCAGAAAAGTAACTTCACTTTTTAAATACCAACATGTTCTGCAACATCTTTGTTTCCTTTTCACATCTTCCACATTTTAAATATATATTTTTTGGTTGTTTGCTTGTTTAATTTTATTTTGGATGACTTTGCATGTCTCAATTTATGTAACAACACTGAAAAACAATTGCAATAAATTTTACAGACTATCAGTAGGTTTTCACTTCAAGTTTATAGTACAAGTGTTATTTAGTATAATGATATTTTTGACTGCATTGATAGTTAATATTTATGTCCATAGATGAAAAAAATGTGCTTTAATCATGTAAATAAATGAGAAATATTGCCTATAAATGATACTACAAAATTAAATTGTGAATGGCATGCAGACTTCTAAAATAATAACAGGGGTTGCACATTCATTAAAACTTTCTAATAAAATTTAGTAAATTAAAGTAAATTAAGTTATAAAAATTAACAGATGTTCCTTGTACTGCTTGTATAGTATTTTGCTCCATAATCCATCAAACCAGAAATGATATCAAGCCAGTACTGATAATAGTATTACATACTATGACCATATATATGTAGCGTGACACATTGTGTCTTTTGCCTGTGGACTCATGTGCCTCCTGACAGCAGTGGAGAACAAGTGTTTGGAACCTAGAAAAAAAAACGTGGGATAACAAAGATAACATGAAGACCAGAGAGACAGAACTGGGCCAGAACTGTAGCTGTTTCATGGGACTCATGATGAGCCAGGATGTGGCACACGGGGACACATAACTAAGAAGTAGGTTTGATGATATTCCGGCGACGAGGGAAACACCTGCCACCTAGAGCTGACTGTTGCATCATGGATACAACGCCTTCCCCTGTGTTGTCGGTGGGATGAGAGTAGCTCTCCCTCATCACATCAACGCTGCTCGTTGAACTCAGACACGTGGGAAGGAAGGAGAGTGCAGAAAAAAAACGGCCCAAAGTGTGTTTTTTGGAATGACTGACTGACGACTGAATCAGGTAACCATAAAACAGAAGAGAAAAATGATGATGAAATTACATGAAATAGCTTATTTGGTTCTGTGTCTACTTCAAAACTGCGTCTCAAAATGCTTTCTGAGGGCTTTGTTAAGGATATGAGTGACTTTTAAATGAACTTAACTATAAAGCTGAGTTAAATTGTGAAATGATAGGGAGGTTGTGTTTTTTGTAGTGAATAAATCAAATTCTCCTTTCTTGTATACAGGGCCGGTCAATCCTATAGGCAACATAGGTGACCACCCAGGGTACCAAATTCTGAGGATGCCCTGATCTGCTAGCCACTTTCACTTCGCCTCAGACTGGGAGGGGTGGCGGTGATACTCACTTAGACCGGCTAGGACCGGTACTGCTTATACAATCTAGAACTTCAAATTCATTAGGTAAAATGAAAGTCATTAGTACATTATTTTAAATAAAATCTTGATTATTATTAGTGAGCTGTGGTCTGTGATGATGGTTTGACATACGTCAGCAAAAGCAGATTTTCTGAAGGGCCACATTTTTTACACATTATTGTAATGCCTGTATAATGGTTAAACTTTGTAAAATACATATTGCATACCCTATTCAACTGCAAATGCTAAAGTACTAAGCTGGGTGTTAAATAGCATAATCCCAATAAATTCACACACAAAGAGCTTTGTCGACTTCGCTCTTGTCCATTCCCACCTCGGACAGCTGCTCCAAAGACTTATGAAAGATTCTACAGAGCCTCTGAAACCGAATAAAAAATCATTTCCAAAGCTCCCAGTGCAGCCTTACTGGTCAACAAAAAAAAACCTAAAATAATTACAGCCCCTCTGTACTCCCCACTTACATTCATTATATATTCCCATCTTGCCTGCACTTGTTACTTTGGAACAGACTGTCTGTATTTTTGCATTTTTTGTGTTAAATTGTGCTAAGCTGTAATTCCATTATATGCTTGTTTAGTTAATTGCACTTGTCTGCTTATCTGAGCACAGTGTGTTGTCTTCACTGTTAATTGCATTGTATTTTAATACTGAGCACGATTAAATGTAAACAAAGTTGCTTATACTGCAAAAAGTCCTTTAAAAGAGGTAAACTTTTGTTACTATTTCCTTACCGCTTATCATCCGCTGATCAAACCAAAATCAGAGAGAGGACCCACATTTCCTTCTTTCAGAGGCTGTCAGAAAAATCATAAAAAAGACAACACAGATGTGATTAATTTTCCAGCTCCCAATTAATAAGGAACGGTAAGAATTTTACTAAGCGGATATCCACAAACAACCCACTCTCCAACTTGGACTTGCACAAATAAACATTTGCAAAAAGGAAACCCAAGTTTATAGCGAGTAAACAAAACTCCTTTTGTCTCCAGTGTTTCTCCAAATGCCAATTTTGCCAGCATAATATTGAATGTGTATATCCCACCTGACCAAATCTCACCTTCCTCTCACTATTGTCTTATGGAGATCTGAAAAATGAGAAAGTTAGAGACATCATCATCTCTCTCCAGGGTCATTTTTGGATTTTGAGGGCAGAAATGAATAAATTATGAACAGCTTAACAAAGTAATGGCTTTCTTAAAAAATATACCCTGTAAAAGAAAGCTTGTTAGTAATAAATCTTTTTTTTATTGAGTCTTTAATAAAGTAACCTGCTACTCAGGCTTGTATGTTCATAACTCTTGAGACTTATGACCAGGGATCTTGGGAACTTGTACCATCATCCCTCTTTCACATGGCAAAAAAATATGATGGGAAACTGGGGTTTAGGGAATCACAAATTTCACACTGTTACCCTGCTATTCTTCTTTTTATTCCTTTATGAGCAATCTCTAATTTAATTAAGGCCCTATTTCACTTGCAATATGAAAACTCTGCACAACAGCAACAGTAATCACAGAACAAAAAATAGCGACTCTTTTATCAATGTGTGTATGCAGAATGTGGCGCACATGAACAAAAAAACGTATGCGACACTATCAGAAGAACTTCAGGAAATCCTGAAGGAGGCGTCAGGTATGCAGTAGACAGGATGTACTTCAATCGAATGGTTATTTGAGGTCACCTCTCAGATGGGGTGGGCACAAACTGCCCAGGGATTCTTCAAAATATCAAGACAGGTGTGAATAATCACACGGGGGAGGTGGGGGGGCAGACAAAGGTGACCGATGATCTTCACTTCCTGATCATCACCAGAACTCAGTTCTCCTTTGTTATTTACAAGTACAATCTCAACTGAAGCAGGTTTAAATAAGCAGAATGGCCAGAGAATATATGAATCTCTGGCTACATTCCAGGTAGATCTGGAAACAGGAAATGGCAGATGGTGTGTTATATGCACACACAGGAAAACATTACATCTATAATACATTAAAAACAGGAGTGCATGTGAATCTGTGATGTTGTGAATGAACAAAATGATAAACCCCCATGTTTGGAAAGATATATCAAGGAGACTGGCTTATATAAAGCTCCAGAGATCATACTGTAGATTAACTTTGATTAACCTGATTAACTTCGGTATATGTCCAGATGTGTTTTTCGGTATAAGCTAAAGTGTCAGATTAATCATTTATGAGTATATCTATCCATAAACATGTAATCTAGTGCAGGATTGCAGTAAGGCTGCAGCCGCTATCTGAAAGCAAAGGTCGCAGCCTGTGAATGATCTCTGTCGCTCACAGGGCATAAACACGCACTGTGAAGGACCCCAGGTCACCCTCAGTTATGTCTTTACGCTGTCGAAGGACAGCAGAGGACCAAAGGACAGACCTGCAAACACAAGGAGAACATGCAAACTCTACACACGCAGGGAAGAGACATCAAACTCACTACCCTAGAGGCATGAGGGCACAACGCTACCCACTGAGCCACGATGCCCCGCCCCTGCTCAGAAAATCAAACACTGATATTAAAAAGCCTTGTCCGAGCTGAATCCCTTTCCTTTACCCAGATATTTGCTTCTGATATATTGGGTGGGTATTTAAAAGCTCTCTGCAGAGGGGTAACCAACACCCAGATTGGGCTACCAGGCTTTTGTGGACAGGGGTAATAATTAGCATGACCAATGGAACTTTGAACTTTTGGTAACACTTTACATTAAGTACATCTTCATAAAGCATTCATAGACCATTCAGTGCACCTTCATAATGCATTCATAGAACATTCATAAGCAGCACGCAAGTATACCTTAACATCCTAACATCCCAACTGCTTTAATATACATTAATAACAAATATTTCATGATTATACAATTATAATGTTTGTTGTTATTATATATAGAGGAGCTATCTAGCAGGAAACACTGCTGCATTTCCAAATGAACGGGCTACAAAACAACTTTTCAACTGCTGGATTTCAATGCAAATTGTTAGAAAGTCAACACTCCCAAATGTATCAAATCACACATGAGGGGATGTGGAGGAAGAGGAGGATTGGTGTGGCAGGAGTCAGTTAACTAGGTGTTTGTTTTTATAATCAGTATCAGAAAGTTCACTGCTGTAAATGAATCAGCACCCCCCCACACCTCAATACCCCAACACACCACCCATAAACAAACCTCCAAGGCCATCCAAACCCCTAAGTCTAGTCCTTACATTACTAAAAATGACCTGGAGGCACGAGGAAAAATATCACATTGTGACTTGAAGCAGAGTTTAATCTTTGTAAGATCTTGTTTGATAGATTTTTTTTCCTGCAAACACTCAGTGGCATAAATGCAGTTAACGACAGCCCTTCAATGGAATGTAAACTCAGAAGGCTAAGCGGCACATGACACATGACACCAGTCAAGTGTCCGCCAAGCTTTCAAAGTCCGGCAGAATGCACAGTCTCTTTCCATTTGCATACAGTGACATCACTGCCTGGACACATTGGCTTTCACGTCAGCCCCAAGCCGTTCAATAATCTAATAATCATTCTCTTTTTTTTGTACATTAAAGTCTATTGAAAAGCTTTTTGCCTTGGAAAAGTTAATATATCCAATAAAGGATGCATCATTTGGGAAGTAATGTGGTAGGAAGGAGTTTGGATTGTTCAAATTTATTTACTTACCAAAGATTACCTGTATTACAGCAATATCTTAGCATTCAGAATTCTCTTACTAGCTGGACATGCAAAATTGCAAATGCACATGACAGAATGGGCTAGAACCTACCGCTACAGTAAATGATTCAACTTGTTGTTTCTTTCTTTTTTTTTTTTGAAGATTTAAAGTTGTTCATTGAAAATTATAATCCTTTTGAGGTTAGAGAGCCACACGGTGCATTGTCGGTACATGCACTTCACAAAACTGAAAGCTGTTATTTAGACTTTCAGTCCCTATGCTGTTTTGGTGACTGAGAATTGAGTTCCCTTGTATGAGAGGTTTTATTTGCACCACAACTGACACACGCATCCCCGGAGAACAGGCAGACATGCTATTAATTGCATAAGTGCTTTGTCAGAATTATAAAGTTATGATTATCATCATTTTCCCAAACGTTTTTTTTTCTCTTGGGGACGGTAACAGTTACGGATGTTACGTGAATGATCGATCTGTTCCTTATGGTAGAAGAGGTCTATTATAATGCAATAAGTGGAGTAAATTATTTTGAAGTTCAAAAACCTGAGTTTTTGCAAAGTGAGCGGACTGTGAGTGTGAGAAAGTATACACTTAAATTAAGCTTCAGACTACCGAATTTGGTCAATTTTTCAGCAAAGCTACCCTGAGGCACACAAGTTTATTTCTTAAATTTGAAAAATACAAATGACCTAAGGTGTCATACAGATGTGTAAAGGGGCAGTGGAGGGCTTAGCAAATTGCCGGTGCTCCCCCCAGTTGCTAGGCACCAGCAGTAAATCCGTACATATGGCTTCGACACATTGCCACTGTAAAGGGGTCACATGTCATCTATAAACCATTTCACATGAAATCACCTGTTTTGTAAGTACCTGAAACATGTCATTTATGCATTTCTGAAAAAGTCTCAGCTGAATAAGATCAGGTAACCCTACGTTGTATCCTGCTGCTGAATACTAATATCTGTGTCTGTCAAACATGTTTGTGTCCGTCAGATGGGAGTCTCTGTAGGCAGGAACAAAGTGGTAGCTCTGTGGGCTGTGGGAGGTTATGAAGGTGTGTGTCGTGTGTCCTTCTTCAATTCACCGCTCCTCCTCATCTTCTCATTGGCAAAGGGAGGAGGGGATAGATCTCTTTAGAGTCGTCTCTGGTGGGATGTGCGACTCAACAGCCAAAACAATGTTTTATCCCCGAGGGCCTGTCAACGAGTATCTAAAGTCACTCTCACACAGAAAATACTGATTCTGAAGAGCAACTGAAGCCGCGACAAATGTTTTTTTATTCTTATGCTGTACCTATTATTAAGTATCTGTTGTCTATTTTTAGGAATCCGCGGAATGTTACCAAGGTTACCAGCTAGCATTTATGTCATGTGTCAGACTTAGACACTCGCTAACTATCGACTTGGCTGGCTAATAAGTAAACATTAACTTCAATTTGCTATCGACATGTCACCCTTCGGGAACATGAACCCATAAAATGAAATATTTGGCAGAGCATCCAATAATGTTATTGAGCAGAACAGCTACTGTATGATGGCCCACTAAGCTCTTAAAGCTTCACCCGTCATACAAAGAGAACCCATATCAATGGCTCCACAAAATGAAAGCGAGGGCAGGTGTGGCTACATAATAAAGTACACTACTGATGACACCATTAATCCCCTCACGTTCTTATTCAACACAGAAAATGCTGGTCTTGGTTCTCTTTGTTAATTCCTCCCATCTTACCTTAAAGGCAATCCTACACAGCAGACATCCTATCCTCTCTAGAAAACGATGACAGATTTTACAAAAGATGTTGCAAAGAAGACAGGACAGAGGTGCCAGGAACACGGGGTAACGTAAACAGTCAGATCCCACATTAGAGACTGTCCCCTGCCATGACTCAGATTAGCCACTCACCAGCTCACATCTGCTGAAACAGTTTGACAGGCTGACACTCCCAAACTGGGAAAATCCAGCTTTGTTGACTTAAATAAATATAGTAAAATGAAGTATATTACTTGAACTACTTGTAATTGTTGAACAAATGTAATTGTTAGTGAGGCTTTGAATCTGCCACTCTATGCAACTGTGCTGGAATACCAAAGTTTTAAAAGGCACTTAGATTCAGATTTCAAAGAGAGGGCAGGGAGTGAAAAAAAACTGACAAACAACGGCTGTAAATCAGGTCAGCCATCTCCTTTCCTGGTTACACAGCACTCTCCTGTGAACACAACATAAGCCATTAGAAGGTTGATCGAGATCAAGAGAAACTACCGTTGGCTCAGACCTCAAGGGTTAGGCACTGGAATCCCTCCCCCAGCCTATGCAGAGTTTGCACCTTCTCCCCATGCTCAGCAAGTTTCCTCTAGGTGTTCCAGGTTCCTCCCCCAGGCCAACGATCCGAAGCTAGGCTAGAGTGAGTATGTGTGTGTGAGTTTATGGACGTGTTCACTTCAATGGACTGGGGTGTACCAGGGTGTACCCCAGCCTTGTGCCCTGTACTGCTGGATGGATGGATGGATGGATGGATCAATAATTTTGTCCTCATATACATTCTATTAAAAGAAAAAAAGTAGTAGCATAGAAAAAAAATGTCATCAGACTGGGGGTTTCCTGAAACAATATAAAAATAAGTCTCAGAGAAACCTGATGAATTACTTTTATTCTCATGTTAAAATTCATGGAACATTTCCAGGATCATAGTTTGTCAGATCTACCCGAACACAGGATTTATTTAGACTCAGTGTTTTCTTCTCTTTCGTCACAGTCCAACATTTCGCACTGCCTCGCCTACTGCATTGATTTAGTTCCCCACCTAGAGAATATTTTTGTCTTGCTGGCATAATCAGTGACTGACAAGAACACACAGAAATGTGGTGACATCTGGAGGAACTGCTGGCAGTGAGGAATAGCCACGGCGGGGTGCATGACAAGGTTCACGAGAGCATGTGTGGCTTGAATCTCTGCCAGTCCGTCACGAAATTCTCACAGGCGGCAAATGAGACATGCGGCACTCAGGAATCAGCCCTGCTGAGGACTCAGGAAAAGGGACTTCACACTGCCAGAAGCCTTTACGTGCCATTGGCGTATTCTGGGATCAGGTGGCTTCTAGCCAATGAGAAGAAGGAGAGGAGTCAGTCTGATAAGAAGCACAGAATGCTGGTAGCAATAATGGTAATGCTGACAAATTTCCTGCTGACTATATGTCTACTATTATAATCAGCATTACTTTGGAATTAGTTTGCTACCCGGTATAAAGAAGTGACTAAGATCCTATTTTTGATAAAGGTGAAGGGACGGAAGAGATGATTCATCAAATAACACCCGAGTGGGGGGTATTGAAAAGGAAAAGAGAGGGCAGCGGAAAGCAAAAGCAGCCAAAATAGGACTACAGACAAGGACAAAGTCAACTCCAGGATACAGAACTTTTCTGTACTGTTAGTATTAATACTGGCAACGACTGTCAACTGTGAAGAATTTTGAGAGCCAGTCAAAGACAGATTGTCTGTCAATAGGTGAGGAACAAAGCTGCTGGAATACCAACCAGTTGAGAATTTCCTTGTTCCATTGTTCCATCCAGAATTCAGACCTTTTTTTTTGAGCGTTGAGTTTTTATTTTTCAGACCTCTGACACCACGATGACGTAAGGATGATGAGTCAGACCAGGGAGGCATGCAAGAACACAGCAGTAGAGCCGCAATTGTTATGCTTGGACCTTGCAAAGACACCATTCCTCAACGCTCTATAAACTAATGAAGGTTACTGCAAAGTCAGGGATCTTAAACTGGGCGACTATGGTAGTTTGGTATGGAAGCATGAGGACTGATGAAGTTTGTAATGTTGGCGTTGCACAAGACTAGAATATGAAATCACCACAACCTGTTTCATTTACAAAATCATACTTCCCCTTGCAGATAATAATGATTAAAATTACCTGGAGTGCTAAGGGAAGCTACCAGCAACGAGCACACAAGAACAGCTTATAAAAGCACTCGGAGATGACCATCTACCCTCTGGCCAGGCTGGAGAAATCCAGCATCCCGTCAACATTTCTAGCAGAATTCTGGTCCTCTAAAAGAAGGAAGATCACTGAAATTTTTTTTAGCTCAAATCCATTACAGGAGCACAGAGAATAGCCTTTTCAACAACACAGATGAATTCAAAATTCACCATGACAACCAACCAGGAGACAGACAACTGGCCAAGTTGAAAGGTAAATAACCGTCAAGTGACCTCCCTTAAACACTCTCCTTTTACAAAATTCAAGTTTTAACAGAAGAACACGTGGATTGGCAGGTAACGTATGTGGCATGAGCTGGCGTAAAACCTAAGAAACCACTCCTTGTAGAGCTATTAAAAAGTGAAACGTATGTAGTCGGCAGCATGAGTGAGGAATCAGTTGATTCATTCATGAGGGGTGAGCGCTGGGATTTCTGGCAATAAGCGTTACGGTGCTGATGAAAAGAGCAAGTTAAAAGCGAAGAGCTCTGCACTGTCAAGCTACGACAGATGAAGCTCGACTTAGGGCCAGGTTGCGAGGGAGACTAAACTGCCAAAGCCTGAACTGAAGGCCTCTTTCCATTTTCTGCTGTGGAGAAGTTCTTAAGTTATTGCTGCTAACATCACAGTGTCACCTTCAACACCACCCCACAATGCAAATTCTGAGGGGATACCCACAATTTCAGAAAGATGCAAGTCTCTGTGTTCATTTGCAGAATAGGTGAGAGCTGTATGGTGTCCACAAAGTACTCCGTTTATATTTTTTTACATATACTGATAGAATTTTTGGAGTTTATGAGTTTTATTCAAAGCAACTAATACCAGAGGGAAGCGCTACAATTTATATGCATTCATCTTGGGATTTGAACACACAACCTTCAGGCTGCCAGTGCAATAATCTACTAAGGGAGGCATCTTACTGTATGTCACAGACATAAAATAAGAAAAACAAATACTCACATGAGCATTTGCAAAATTTGTATTTTGAATGTCTAACATGATTGACTCTCTTATTACAATCTTGAATCATTATGGAATATAAATTTGATTTCAGTCCAAAAGGATGGTACCTTAGACATGAGTGCCTGAAGATAAGGGACATTTGTCAGAACCAGACAGGAATGCATGAAGCGTGGAAAAAGTGCGTTTTATCCAAGCGCAGGCCTGGAAATGACTGTGGGAAATCAATAAGCACGACTAAGCACTGCCTTAACCTGGCCTAGCGAGGTAATGGAAAGCCAAATGGCCTACTTAGCCCATCAAATTCCTTCTGTTGCGACAGGTTCAGCTCACCAGCACATCCCCCGTGCCAGAAGAGGAAAACCCTTTAACACATCCATAGTGGTTGTCCGACGGTGCTGGGGCAAGGGTTTGACCATGGGCTCCTGAGCCAGGTGCTCAGGACAGCTGCAGGAACATCTGTAAAGGCATCAACCATAGTGTGCACATTTGGCTGTAAAAGCCTTACTTCTCATCTGAGCCAGGAAGTTACTGTGGTCGTCTGTCAAAGACAGGACAGGCCCTTCCATCACAGAGAAGAAAGCTGAGCAGTCTGTGTTGGCGTCTGATGTCGAAAGAAATAAAAGACCATGAGACATCAGGCCACTTCGCAGATGATATGTCAAAGAGCACCCAGACCTCTCATGCATGAATTATCATTTCATCAGATGTGATTTTTTTTTTCTAATGTCTATTTTTTATATTCGTCGGGATATCAACACAAACACATTTTAACACAATAAAAAGAAGGAATTAAATGCAAGAAAACAGAAGAAAGTATAAACATGTAAATTTGACTGCATAAAATGCAATTACAATCTCATGAAATATCCTAATATTGCTTGAGAGAATATCTAAAATTCTATATACTTTGTCTGAATAAAATCAAAGTGAAAATAAAAAGTCCAATAACCATTATACTGGAACTGATTATTATTTAGTTTTCTTACAAAAAGCAAACTTATTCTCATGATTTGTAAACCCTTGAGGCCACAAAAAAAAATCAGCTTTCCTTCTGCACGGTATGTTCTTTAGGTTTTTACAGCACGTCTATCGTGGACCTTAAATGACAAGCACATAGAAACATTTTGGGGTTCTGCACCCCAAAATTCCACACGTAGGGCCGTGCAGTGAAATCTCTCATCATCTGTCTGCCTATTGAAAGGTGTTATCAGTTCCGGCTGTCATGCCTCGCCTTCTCATTGCTGACACCTAACCTTCCGGTTTCATCTATCCGTTTATCTGGGAGCCGGCCTACACCATTATATTACATCCTTGCAGGATATTTTCTCCCTTTACTACCCTCACTGCTTACAGAGATCCAAGAGGTGACCAGTGCAGCCTAAATGTGCTTTGCACTTATTTTTGTTATCTTTAATTGGCTGTCACTAGGTGCATAGACTTTCAAAAAAGAGGGAATTCTGCACAATAGATAAAAAAAAATACATTTGTAACGATGGTCTCTGCATGAAAGATGAGATCATTCTTCATCTTTGATCTCAAGGAGATGTTTTTGCTGACAGATAAGTGGCTATCCCTTATTCCTGAATTATAATAAAAAGTAATATTCAGAGTAAATAAAGTTAATATTCAGAAACCTTACTGTTCAGAAGAGGTCTGCCAGATTTTTGAATGCTCCTTATTCCAAAAAAAAAATTAAGCACGGCTGGGATGTCAGCTAAATCAGTGTTTCTCAAGCCAGTCCTGGAGGACCCCCCAGGCAGTCTGCATTTTTGCTCAGGAAGGGAGGCAGGAAGCTGGGAGGGATCAAATGCATGGACCGTCTGGGGGGGTCCAGAGGACTAGGCTGAGAAACACTGAGCTGAATTCTGACCACGACTGACCAAGAATTTGCCGTTAAAAATGTTTGCGAGTTCTGCGCTGGTAAGAACTCTAAAAGACAGACGGCAAACATCAGAAGTCAATAATTAAGCGACCCGATGGAACAAATCCCACACTGGAAACGGGGGTCCCTGGGACAGAGCCTTTCCACGAACAACAGCTATAATTAAAAAGGGGTGTGGCAGTCTTGTCGGTGGAATATCAATTCAAAACAATAATTTTGTTCTTATTAAAGCAAGACTTTTTATTAATTTAGTGCTAAAGCGTACTACATGGGGGGTTCAGAATTGTACAAGCGCCTACTAGGATGGCCATTCATGTTTTTAAACACTGCAACATTGTTTTTTGTATTATCTTAAGGGACTGTATTTATTGTTACAACAAAGCAAAACTGTATATGAATGTTTCCTTTTATTTTGCACTATTTTATTTTTTTATGTTGTTTACAGTGAATTATTTCTGCCCAAGCCTGTACAGATAAATTCAAGATCAATCAATAAAGCAATTGTAAAAAGTACCAATGGTCACAGCCCTAATGCTGTGGCACGAATAATTTATCGCTTAACGAGCCAGTGCCAGCAGGCATCAATTAACATGCCCGATGCACTTCAGCAACCTAAATGAGTCTCAGGTTGATGTTCAGATTGATTACTCCAGTGCACGTTCAAAAGACACCCAGGAGCAAAGAGCTCCGAGTGCATGTGTGGGTGTACATCAGAGTGTATGTGTGTGATTCACGAACTTGCTATGATTTAATGAACACTGATCAAAGGAGAGCCAGCCACTATATCAGTTTGGTAGCAGTGCCGTTCACAGGAAACAAAGTAGGCTAGGTTAAGGACATCCCATCAAGATAAGTGGCAGGTTCAGCTCTCAGGATTTGCAAAGTACCACGCAAACTTAAAATATAAGATAAAAATAGAAAAAGAATGTTCTCTTTTGCCAAGTTCATCTGTTGAAATCTCACTGGTTTGTACAAATGTTTTTCCTTTTGAGCCAGGACATTGCGTAAGGTCATTATTCATACAGACCGCATTATAATTTGACATCTAAATGTAAGTTGATTTCGCAATTAATTAAAGATGAAATCAGAGCAACTTCAATAAAAAAGGAAGACACTGCAGGTTTTCCCAGGCTCAAATCCATGTCGAGCAGCAAGTTCAGGGGCCTGAGTGAATTGTTCCTTTTCTCTTTGAAAGCACATTCAGCCACTCTTGCCCACGCACAGAAAATCAATATCAGGTCTATCTAATAATAAGACTGCACCTTATGGCATGTACTGTCTTGGCGTCTTATAATAGAATTACAAAGATTGCCCTTAACTGTTAGTGTGATCGTAGCCTTATTCTCAATGACAAGTTGGATGAAATGAGTATTTGTGTGTGTGTTTTTTATCTCCAGGTGAAATAAAGGCATGACTTGATGTTACATCTACTGATTACATTTACCAAAGCACTTCTTCCTTCAGAGTGCTTTTTTGAGCACAGGGGTCCGATGAATCTAGCTAGTGGTGTTTTCCCATTGGCCAGTAATCAAAGGCAGTTAAATTACTGCATTTTGGGAGCTTAAATGCGCAAATTAATAAAAAGAACAACTGGAACTGAAATGGCCTATTTGGAAATAATGAGTTTTTTTTCTTTTCTCACTACCAGTGATTCGGCAGCAGAAACCGCAAACAATCATACACACGCAATACCTTTTACTGCACAAGCAATTAAAGGAAATTGAATGCTTCAGATGATATTTTTATATTTTAAGATTGTATGGGGGCTATTAGCAGAATTTGTTCAACGGAATATTGATTAAATATAGCTTTCCCATTACTGGTTTGAAGGGTGCTGGTCCTTGGAGTGTGCATTTCTCTGTTGAATAAACTGATTCAGTGAAAGTCAAGTCCCTTGAGTGAAAAACTCAATAACAAATTACTTTTCGTATATATGATGGTTTATTTTTTATATATATATATATATAAATTAGTGTCCTTTTTTTTCTTCAAATGAAATAAATGTAGATGTAGACCAGGGGTGGCCAATGTTATCCAGAAAAGGCCGCTGTGTATGCAGGTTTTCACTGCAACTCCCTATTTAGATTATTAATTATTGGACTGATTGGCTGAAAAGTCCTCACACCTGAACAGCTGACCTAAAGGTTACCCGTAAAACCTGCATACACACCGGCCCTTTGCAGATAAGGTTGCCCACCCCTGTTGCAGACCTATCAAGTGGACAGATAATGGAATAGCATCCTTTGCTAGCTCAAATATGTAATTTAATTCAGCTGAGGGGAATATTTCAGGAGTTCGAGCTTTTATTGTAAATCTCTTGTGTTGCTATCATGGGCAATTACCGTTGGGAGCAAATGGGTTACATATTTAATAAAGCCCAGCCTAGCTTAAATTATTTGTTAAGGTTTATTAGAGGGTCAAATTTGTAACTTAGGTGAGTTTTTTTTTTTTGGAAGAGAAAGACAAATGGGAATGGGTGACCTACGTGTGTCACCTGTACCAGGTTTATTTAGCTCATTCTGCCTGGACGTGTTATTTCACTTTAATGGCTACTCATCCCCTTTTTGTACCGAAACCTTGCCGTCCTGTGCTTTTGTCCTCTCTGATATAACCTGTCACATTCATATATGGCTGGGAAATTCGTCTTTCCTTTTCAAGCATTGAATAAACCCCAAGCTGCAGCAAAAAAAAAAAAAAACAACACATGAATATTTCTGAATTTCGAAAGGGGGTACATATATCTCTTATTATGGAAAGTATTTCTCAAATATATATGTAGTGAATAGGGTACCAGGCTCATTGTCATCCTGCACTGGATTTGCTGCAAGGAAGATGGATAGAAGATGGGTAGATAGATGGATAGAAGATGGGTAGATAGATGGATAGAAGATGGGTGGAGGCGGGAAGTTACAGAAACTCTGCAGAATGTCTAGGACCTGATTTTATAGAATCTATGCATTCTAGATTCCATTACTTATTATTAAATGAAATTATTGGTTGAGAATTCTTTGATAATGCTCAATACAAACCCATATTAGATTACTATCTTACTAAACTGCATAAAGTAAATAAAGTGAGTCATTTTTATGTGAGGACATCTGTTGCACATTAATATGCAGGTCAGTTTCAGAACTGTTTAAAAACAGCTTAGCAAAGTGGGCCACATACATGATTGTATAAACATTACAAGTAGGGATGCCTGCAGACTATTGATCATTGAGTCTTGTTTCTTTCGATAACTTTAAAAGTGCATTATTCTGTGTGACATCGTAGATGCACAGGCTTTAAATCAGCATGGCTGGCAGGCCGAGGGAAGTAACTGTGAGAAAGCTGTCAGTAGTTTTTTTCTCCTAAGTAATGGACAGCCTGGGGGGCAGCTGCACAGCAGGGACTTCTGCCTTCAGACACTACCGAACCGTGACGCAAGACCTGTACCCGGCCCGTTGGAGAACAGACATCCCCTGACTCAGTCACCTACAGACTCCCAAACTACCAAACCGTGCTCAATTACCCATCATGCCTAGGTGTCCCCTACCCAGCTGATCCCTAAATAAACACCCTCCACCCAAACTGGACTGTTTTTCCCCCACAATTTATCTCCTCTAATTTATCGGTTGAAGTCACAAAATGGTTTAAAAGGAAACAGATTTACTCCACGGCTACTGTCCTTATCCATCATTTAAACTGCATTTTGCTCCAAGGTAATGATAACACACATCAGCGTTAACCGGAGAATGACACCAACTGGACTGTTCGTTACGGCACCAATTATTTTGACATGGTGGCCTCTCATTAATTGACAGGGGTCTGGGATTTTCTCAGCACTTTTATTGCCCATTGTAAAATGTGGTATTAAAATGTTCAGAAGAAGATTTAATGTCTCAACAATGTGTAGATCTGGTGTAAATCCACTAGTGGTTCAATAAGGAACTAAAGTTAATGTTCATAAGGAAAGCCATTCAGGAGGCTGCATGGACTGGTGTAATACCGTGTGGTAGCGTGTAAGGAGACCCCTCTGTTCTGTCTGTGCATTTTCAGCTCTCTTCCTTTGATTCTCTGGGTGTTTTCCTCAAAAGCATCCGGTCGTCTTCTTTCTGGACAAAGCATGCTCTCCTCCCAAAGGGTCTCACTGTGTCATTATCCTCTGGCTGTCACGGGGCCTTCTCCACAGGGGGGTGGGGGCACTCAGGCAGAGAAGAGCAAACGCTGACAACAGCATTTTAACCGCGTGGGCCCTGCCAGGCAGCTAGAGTTGTACCTTTATAACGATCCATCATTTCTGAAACGCAGCCCAGCTCCATCCAGGGCAATGCTATTATAGAGGTCTGGCTTGTGTCTGTTTTCTTAGCATCTCAGGGCCAGATGTCATTTAAACAAAAAAAATGTGAATTTGGTTGAGGCAACACCCATTCTACAAGATTGCCACCTATTCTATTTTGCAGCCATTTTTGATAACGGATTTAAAGCAAGTTGTTACACGGGTGGTAATAAAACCAGTATTTCAATTGGTTGCTGTTCTATAAGGGTCTCTGCACATCATTCTCTTTTCTTGACAACCATTGTAATAACTTGAGTCTTTCTTCTGTGTGACAGCTGTACCAATAGAAATCTTTACAGTTTCTGGGATATTGGATTCTCTTAAGTTATTGTGTTTGTTTTTGTTTGTTTGTTTTTTGAACAAATCAACCCTTTCCTGTAAAGCCTTGAACTTTACCTCTGAGGAACTGAAACGATTTGCACAAAATATGCACCACAGCAACAGAGCCAGCTTTATTGACTTTTGATTGTGCTTACAATCGCATTCTTTTGCGGTATCAGCTGAAATTTCAGCAGGCATTGATTTGAAAAATGTCACAATTGTATTCTATAATGATCTGGAGCATTATTTTAACTTTTTGTATTGTTGATCTGAAACTAAATAAATATTGTCAGTTTTTCAAATTTCGCTCTCTGGCTCAGTGTTATTAGTAACATCTTTTATGACTTTTTATGACTACATTAATAGTACCATAAAATTAATTTGAGGACAGAAAAGATCCATCGAAACAATTAACTTCATGAACACCTTTATTTATTTAAGCAGAAAAGACACATGGCTGCTACTAAACTTTACTACAAATGGATTTTCATGTCAGGTTTCACAAACGAAAAGGAAAAGAGATATGAGGCAGAATCCTAGCAATATCTCTTCTCTTTGCTGACCAGTATAAGTAGTCCTTCTTTTTTCCCACCGAAGGCTTCCCACTGAAGCAAAATACTGTGCATAAATTAACGACAGAATAAGAGATCCCCCGTCTTTATTTCTGGTGACAAATTACCTCATCAGGGAGGTAAAGACCTCCGTCGCTGAATTGCTAGCAGGGAACTGTCACCACTGAGTACCTGGTGTATCTCCTGTCACATAAAAGCCTAAAAAGTGAGCTTACATTTACAAGAGCCTAATAAGAAAAAAATGTTCAAAGTGGGACATTAGTGATTCGTTGAATGCCATTATCCAGCATACTTTGACTTGCTTTACATTTTCCCTCTACGTACCCTAGAGGATGGAGAGTCAGAGTCGAGTTTTAGGTGTTTTTAAACCTGTGTTGCGATCCCGATCTAGCTGTATTTCACTATATATGACAATACAATGCGCTGATATATATCGATTCCCATGGCAGCTAATCCCAAGTCCAACTATACTGAATATGACAAATGGCTTAGTGCTTCTCATTTCAGCATCACTGTAAATGTTCTATGACATCATATCACTCAGTAGTGTTGGACCGTACCAGTTGGAACAATAGTGGCATTAAGATCTCTCCACTAGGTGGAGTCATGAGCTGAATGAAAACTGATTCACATTTTGTTGCAGCTGTGTGCAGCATCACAAACCAGTGTGGGGGCAGTTTGGTAAGTCGCTGAATGCCATGTACTAAAGTATCATTTCAGGGTTATTTGGCTTTCATCCTTTTCATATTTATTATGTGTTTTATAAAGGGAATTTGAATTACTGTGTATAACCTTTATATACATATACACATTGTTAACTTCAGACGACCATGTGACACGGCTGCCTAAAAGTTTCAATTTGGGCCATACACTCACTAGGTCCACAGAAAAAAACAGCATCATTCTCTTTCTGGATATTGAATGCACAACACTTATTCTGAATACAAGATGTAGATTTACACGGCCTTGGATTTCCTCCCAGATTTAAGAAGTCTTTGATGGCACCGTCTGCCTCATTACATCTGAATGTGTATGAGTGGGATTCCCTTACCAGAGAGAGGGAGTAGTCTACAGTTGCGGATCTCACGTCAAATATGATATTCAAGCCTGGCTAAAAACGCACAGCCACTGTCACGGGGCCCCGACCACACAGAGGAGTCATACTGCGCAGGAAATGCTCACTCACCTGCAACCATTTGACTGCCAGCTTCAATTTGTAGTCATTTTTTTGCCTGCAAAATGCCTAACAAAAAGGTTGCTCTTTCATGTGTCAGCTAATTGACAAACTCAACAATCATGGGGTAGGAGAATATGCAACCTGTTAAAAGCTAGTTTTGCTTTTCAAGGTAGAGTGTGACAAAGTCTCCGGGAAAAAAAAAAAAAATTATATATATATATATACACACATACATACATACATACATACATACATACACACACACACATATACACATACACACACTTACGCACACACACACACACACACCTATACATATATACACATTTATACACACGCACACACACATATGATTAAATGTGTATCACATTATATTCCAACAGCTTAGCTAAAAAAAATGTTTTGTGATAAAAGCACCAAATGTGGCACTCATAACCTTATAAGACCATGCAGAAAAATCTGGACATTGAGCCATCATGAATTTAAAGTGTTGCGGCCACATTTTCAAAAATGACTGCCAGCTACAGCTGTTTTCTGGTAGATGACGATTAAAATGGCAAATACAGCATATATCTAGCTAGCTTTATTTGATATACACACTTCTTGAGAATTGTGTCAGATAACCCATGCTGGTTACCAGAAATTCAAAATGTCTGCCATTTTTTTCCAAGATGGTGGTCATAGCTGCAACTTGCCATATATTGATATTTTTCTTTGCCAGTTGCTATTTAAGTTCTTGTCCTATCAAATGACAATCTAATGGAGTGGATACTGGAGCACAGCCAGATCACACAGGCGACACCACTGCTGTGAAACTCAGCATAGGCGTCATTGTCAGCTGAATGCTTAGCAAAATCCCGGCTAGACTAGGGCTTGAAAAGGTATGTGTGCTTCCAGTGTTCCATGCACTGACAGGCTGTGACACTGTGTCCAGTGTTGCTGGATATGAGAAAAGGTGGGTGCTGTGTGGACTGTCTTCCCAGAGCTTAGATGCCCCGTTAAGGCTGTCCTCTGCCCCAGATGACATGCTGCAGAACGCCATGATGATGAACAAGAGTCCTTCCGTATGACCGGACCAGCACATGCACAGAAGTAGACAAGGCAAGAAGAGAATTATTTGTGAATTGGCACAGTGTGTAGTCAATCCCTCCAACTACTCTGCAACAGTGTTTCCCAGCCCGGTCCTGGGGGACTCCCAGACAGTTCACTTTTTTGCTTCCTCCCAGCTACCTGCCAGACAACCTACATTGTTGCTCCCTCCCAGCTTTCTATTGGGAGTTCAGAGTCAAGTGTCAGTGTCAAGTTCAGTGTCAATGCTGGGAGCTGGGAAGGAGCAAAAACATGGATTATCTGGGGTTCCCCAAGGACCGGGTTTGGAAACATGAACGTGTCACCAGGACAGTATACCAGGCAGGTCCATGTATCGGGAGAGGTGCTGTTGCTCACACCTCAACTACCTTTTCCTTGTAGACGAGGCTGGTCAAAGACATCAAAAGGGCCACTGTGAACCGTTCCGGACAGATCTACCAGATGTAGGCCAGTCCAGCTACAAACTTGTCTCATGAAAATGTAAGAAGAGTTGCGTCAGGCACTACAAGTGCAAGAAAGCTGATTTAAGCTATACTCCCTTCTGTCTGCGAAAGGCAGAGCTGAACACTCTCCCTTCCCCAAAATTCACCTACGTTAAAATATATATGACGTGTTTTATGCTCGTGTGATATACTTTTATCTGTCCTTGCTGTCCAGTGAAGAATGTGTTTTTCCAAAAATCCATTGTATCAGGAGCATGAAAAAAATGCACTTTTCCCAGCAACTACTTCATAAAATAAACCTAAAACAACATAATGAGACACCCATAGCACCACAAATCGAAACCTGTCCTTATACAGCTGTCAGTCAACGGATTAATGTTTTAAATGGACTTAAGTGGACTGTTGCTAGCGAGGCAAATATTTCAGTGCCAATAAGATGCAAACTAATCTCACATTATATTGACAATTAAAATTTATGTTAGTTAACTAGCTATCTAGCTATGAACATTGCGTTGCTAATATTAGCAAGATAAAAAATACATACAAATGACCATCATGAATACAGATGTTAACTAGTACAAACATAAATACTAGTTAAATAGACGACGTCACGAACATCTTTCCATTGGTCAATTAGATGTCAGACGCTGCCAGTAAACTTCAGAATGGGCACATTCCATCTATAGTAAAAAAAGTCACGATCGTCAAAAAGGGGACATACACGGTTTTCATTGGACAGCAGTGCTATATTTATGTTCGGTATTAAGCAGAAATGAGGGTCTGGGTAATTATCTGGGTACAGATCAACATTCTACATGCTCAAAAATACCGAGGTCAGGCTGTTTCAGAGTCAAATGTGTGTTTATTTACACACAGACACACAGCTAAGTGATAATGCCTTTTTTAGAGTCTAACCTTTAAGTTTTGCTCTTGTAAGTCATTAAAAAAATGGGAATAATTATAGTTGCAGACGTGTGGCAATAGAGAGATGGACCCAGAAGTGTGCGAGAAGTTTTTATCTCTAGGGCCTTGGCGGTTCTTATTTATCAAATCTCCTTGGGTCAACTTTGATTTCACTGGTTACCTCAGAAGGACATGAATTTTGATGGACCTCAAGTTGCAATGTATACCAAATAAACTTATAGTATGCTGAAATATGCTCTTTTTGCCATTTCATTCTGCGTCTATCTGAAAACAGTTCAGAAAATAGCTGTGGCAGGCAGCCATTTTGGAAAATGGCCGTCATCATCGAAATTCATCATGGCCCAATATCCACATTTTTTTATGTGGTCTATGGCTATAAATGTGCCAGATTTGGTGCTTTCATCACAAAATGGGCAAACTTTATGGTTCTCTGCCTAACTATCACAACAGAAAGAAAATGAGAGGAGCCAGTACAGTATAACACATATAATGTGATTCAAATCACAGGAGGAATTCATGATTTGTACCGTTTTTTTTTTTTTTTTTTTTTTTTTACATAAACCAGAAATATTTTAAAAAATTAGGAAAGAAATCTAATACTTCACATGCTTGTATGTGGATAGGTTTTTTAATGATTTTGCCTGTCATAAGAACGCAATGTACAAACAATAGGCATTTCTTTGGCTTGCATCAGATCAGGAAATTAATATACAAACTGCTGTGATCGTTTTCCACCGGGATTTACTGTTCTTGGATTTCCCGGAATTTATTAGCATTGACTGCAGAAACAGGTTAAAAAAACATAAGTCAGAGCAAATTAAGCCCTCCATTTGTCTTGTTGTGCAGTGACTGCTTCAAGTGAAAAGATAAAAGGTAGGTCACGCCTGAGTGCGGAGACAAAAGGGGCACCAAAGATACCTGACAGTGCTCTGTGGCGCCACCCACTGCCTGACTACAACTTATTCACCGTGATGCTCACCCAATTCTTAGGATTTGCTTCTCAAGTTTGCTTCATACATTTTTGATCTGTTGTGCATCATCTACTGTACACCCACATCTCCTGTTTTTCCCCAATGTCACCCCAATGGGGGACTCTTGATTGTTGACCTCAACTGAGATGAGAAGCCTGCAGATCACAGGGAAAGGTTTTTCATGACTTTAAGGATGATCTTACCCTCTTCCTTTGGCGGCTCTTTGGCAGTATGACCTTTCCTAGATAGAATGTATGACTTGTCCAGACTATCTCATCCGATGCAACATGGCTCTGACTGTGGGGCATTAAAGCCTCAGACTAAGAAATGTTTTTGCAAACACATACAGTGATCTACCATGGCAGCATTGGGGGGGGGGGGGGGGCGCGGGGGGTCGTGGGCCGGGTGGGGGGGTTGTTTGTGTGGGGGGGCGGGGCTTGGGGTTTTTGGTGTGGTGTGGGGCGCGGTGGGCGTGAGGTGGTGGTTGTGTGCGGGGAGTTGTGGTG
>JAODKC010000045.1:10695385-10711893 GCA_026777985.1 Mormyrops attenuatus
CCCCCCCCCCCCCCCCCCCCCCCCCCCCCCCCCCCCGGGTGGTCCTGGGCCCACCCAGATGAAAAACAATCCCGCCTATTCAGTGTTCACAGTGAGCGATACAACATGATAAAACAATTGTGTCTGACAGGTGTATGTGTGTGTGTGTGGTTAGATCAATCCGAGGAAATGTGCCGTTGAGAGGCAAATCGATTTTTCTTTCGCTTTGTTTGTTTGGTCTTAGTAAAGCGCCGGATCATTTAAAAACTGATTAAAAAAATGTTAAATGTTTGTGGTGTGATTTTGTTGCCAAATGAATTGTTTTGGGATTGGCCCAGCTGATTTTCTGCCCCCCCACCCACACTATGATTTCTACCTCTGCATTTGAGTCTGATAGGCACCAATTCTTTTTAAGAGGTCTTTTTTTTCCCCCCCCAGAGGTTTTTGGGTACCTTTTGAATTTCAGTCATTCAGATTTAATGCAGGAAAACGGACTTCACTCTTGGTGACATAGCAGTATATAAGAGTACTGACCACAACAAAAAAAGAATCCATGAAGAATAACAAAACACAGGTCGCACTTTGCTTAATATTGTTTAATAAATTGAACGTTACACCACAGACGTGTTTTGGCTTAAGCACACGGAGGCATCAAGCCGAAATGCATGACGTTCTGTGAGGTTCAATTAAACAATATCAAGCAAAGTGTGACCCGTTTTTGTTATTCTTCATAGTTATTCAAATTTACAATGACTGACACAAGTCATTTACCAGGTATTTAAACAGCAAATACATTAAATTTTAATTAAGTGGAAGGATGCCTTCCCCAGTAAACAAATAAAAGACGAATCACACTTTGTTCTTATGTACCATCTATATACCTGTAGTACCCCATTCAGAAATCATTACAACCCACAAAAGACCTGACCTGAATGTGAAAAATGTGATAAAATGCCAAACCTCACATAGTCTGCAAACACCGTTTCCCAGTAGCTTTAAACCATTATTGGCAAGAATTTTTTGCTATACATATGAATAAGTTACGCTATTTTTTTTGACGTTTTCTGTCCCTGGTTTAAGTACTTTTAGGTAAATTGGTCATCGCATATTAAATAGTACCGCCAAGCTTGGCAAGCTTCCAAAGTGAATCTTTAAAAATTTGTTCGGTTCTGAGAATCACATGACAAATTCACAGTGACGAAGTAAATTATTAGGTATTTCGGGGATTCCAGTGGTGTGAATTTAAAGACTTCATTTGAATATTCATTGAAATAAACAATACAGACACTCCAAGGACCTGTCCTATCGCCAGTCTCATTATCATCTCACCTCACTGGTTGCTTAGCGGTATTTAAGTACAGTCACACAGCCATGCACTGCGTAACAATGTTTTTGTCAGTGACAGAACGCATATACAAGTGGTCCCATAAGATTATAATGGAGCTGAAAAATTTCTATAGCCTAGTCATGTATTACTCACATTTTTCTGGTGTAAACAAACCTACTGCACTGCCAGTCCCATAAAAATATAGCAAATATTGTCTACATAATACTAAATGACAACTATGTTACTGGTTTATGCATTTACTATACTGTACTTTTTATCGTGATTTTAGAGTGTACTCTTTCTAGTTATAAAAAAGTTTACTGTAGCCTAGGTGTGAGGTAGGCTATACTATCTAGGCTTGCATAAGGACACCCTACGATGTTTGCATAATGACAAAATCATCTAACAATGCATTTCTCAAAAGGTATCCCTGTTAGCCGATGCATGACTGTATATTATATTCCACAAGGCAAAATAAGCAGCAGTCTTTCCTGATAATAGTTTATACATCTTCCCCATACTGTTGTGAGGTTATGGAGTGTTTACCAAAGAGGGCACTAGTGAAATGTCACAGTTTCCTGTGCATTCCTTTCCTGTATAGTCTAATATCGGCATATCGGAAACTTAGCACTACATAAGCTAATCTAACACATCTCGGTAACATGATGGCATTTTAATGGTTGAGTTAAAAGTGAGAGTTACTAGTCATGGGCCTGTTTCTGTTGTCACTCTATACTACAACTTCCAGGAAAAACCACCCATCTAATGTCAACCCATAAAAATGAGGGTAAAACTCTGTCAAAGAGCAGAGTTGGGTAATTCAGGTCCATAGAGTTAAAGTCCAGACCGGGATTTTGTTTCAACCAACCTAATTGAATACTCTGTGACAGGGGTGTCAAACTCCAGTTCTGGAGGGCCAGAGCCCTGCACAGTTTTTGGTTTACCCTCATTTAACACACCTGATTCAACTCCTTGTGCTAATTACAGCACAGCTCTTGAGCTGAATCATTTGTGGTGGAACAGGGAAAGAACTAAGCTACACAGGGCTCTGGGCCTACAGGGCTGCAGTTTGACACCCCTGCTCTGTGACTGTGACTCTTTATACTCAACTGGTTGGTTGAAAGAAAATCCCGGTCTGGACTTTTCCCCTCTGGACCTGAATTACCCAACTCTGTCAAAGAGTAATGGCAAAGCGTCCACACAGAATGGCTGATAGACAGTTTGTTGAGCACAATTAAAACCAAATGCCGTAACAGGGAGAGAAGGTGGTGAGACACACTGGGCGATGCCATTGTCAGTGTCCAGTCCAAGGGTCGAATTCCACAGGGCAATCAGAGAGGCAAGAATTGCAAATACCAGAACAGAAGTCCGTATCATGAAGCGAGGGATTCTGGGAAGTGTAGTTCAAAGCCCAGGATGTCACAGATATTGTAATTCAGTCCAAAGTCGTGAACTACTTCTTGGGAAATAAGAGCCTTTAGCAGTGGTGGGTCTTACTTATAACCATATGAATAGGTTCACTGAACATGAAAAACGTCAGCATGACTGTAAGAAAGGCAATAATGTGATTCCCAACAAGGCAACTGACGTAGCACTGCATAGAGACTGGATATTGAAACTAAAGACAGAAGTGTTATTTTGAACAGCACAACCTCCAGATGTGTCTGTTTAATCAGTGGGGAAAATGAGATTTTTATAACCCACATAACTGACACAGATTTCTCCTTACTTGTTTAATAATTAAGCATTCAGACAGCATAACAAGCATCGCAACAGAGAGTCTGGCCCCCAAAAGAATTCCAGAAAATCGCATCTTCATCACAGAAATATGAAGCTGCCAAAGAACAAAACATAAAAATGTGTATATATTCTATATATAAGTTCTGGTATTGAGATACATAGCTGTGTAAGCATTAGTTATAGCTCGATATGCAGTGCTGACCACAGCTGTTCAAGAAGGGATGACTGCATTAAAATTAGTTCATCAAGCACCATAAAGCAGTGCCCAGAAATGGCAGGAGAGCATCATTAGAGTGTCAAGCAACCGAAGTTGGGCAACATATTTAGGATCATAGGTAAGGTTAAGCCATAAAGCGAATGTAATTTAAATCACCAAGATCATAAATGGGGTGTTCTTATCTAAAGTAATCCTCAGATAATAAAATGAGGCTAATGAATGCAGAACTTGATGTTTTTCTTTTTAGATTTATTATAGAGTCTAGATTAATGTCAGGAAAATTTGGGGATTATAGACACGAAAATGCTGCAAGTGAATCTACCAAATACAGCAACAATACTTAAGATCAAATTTCACTCCTCAGATTACATGGATACTATACTGGTAACTCCTAATTGAAATATTAATGAGAAACCTAATGATAAAATAATAATCCATTCATCTTCCAAATGTTTACCATGTACAGGGTCACTGGGATCAAGTAATAATAATAAGTTTTATGATAAGAATAAAGTCACCAGCCTGACATAACTGCTGTAATAAATCCTTATCACGATAAGTATAATATTAGTAGCAATGGCTTTTGGCCTTCTTATTGCACACCACCTTAATACTCGGCCAAAATCTGATGCAGCTGTCTGATATCAAGGAGGACACTGGCTCCAATTGTTGATTCTGGTTCATGAAGCTAAAGATATGGGGAAGACCAAGGCCTGAACAAAGAAAGAACTGGATCACTGCCAAGATGCATGCATTATAATTGAGAAGCTGAACCATTCCGTAGTCCTATTTGTATCCCTATGCAGTGAATGAACTAGGAATTGTAAAATGATTGGGCCAGAGAAATAACCAGATTGTAGAGGAGGTGGGTCCAACCAGCTAGAAGCGGGACCAACCATTCAGATGTCTTGGTCCCGCCTCCCCAAGTTTCTTGGATCCACCTCCTCTACAATCTGATTGGTTATTTCTCTGAACCAATCATTTTTCCTTCGGCCCTCAGAATACTTCTGTGTAATTAAAGCTCCCATGAGTGTAATATTTATTTGGTTGGTTGATGTTTTGTTTGTGTGTACAGAGATATATGTGGCTGCTGTTAGACATCCTTCACTTCACTAAATAGTCATAAGACTGTTACATTTACTTTAAAATGAGGAACGTAAAATTTAGAAAACACAGAATGGCAAATAATCCCACTCTTGTGCCATTAAACATTTTCTCGCCCTTCAGACATGTAGATCTTGAAATGTCAGTCACTCATATCCATCTGAAAAGAAGAGAAACTCCTAATTTTAAAAAATTTGATTAATAAAAGTCTTTCTATTTTCTTTATTTTACACATAACCTTATAACCTTCGGAATGTGTTAAAAAATGTGTTTTAAATGTGATGTCAGTGGGCCCTCCTTTCTACAAGGTATTTAAATATTTGATGAAATGATTCTTTTTGAAGTTGTTCATGTTGGTCCAGTTTCATCTCTCTTGTTAAGTATTAAAATATTTTGAGACTTTACAATAAACCTAAAAAAAATAAATACATGTGAGGATGACTTTAATGTGAAATATGTTTTTAGAAATCATCTTGGAGGAGCACATAATTATCAATGAAAGTTTATTTCGTCATTATATAATGTCCCATTAGCAAAGATGAAATTATAAGTGTTAAGTGTGAGAAATTCTGATTCTTTTCATATGTTATGATATTATTGAAATATTTATTTTTTCCATTGAAACATCAGCTGAAGTGAAACATCCAGTTGAAATCAATACACTGTATCAGTGGTCTCAACTGGAGTTAACTGGTCTGTATTACACTAGTGTATCTACAGGTGCAGGTACCAGTACAACTACAATTTCTGACCCAAACCATCAGACAAGTTGATAAATGTGTTTCAGGCCTATTGAAGATTATACAGTTTTGCTCTAGTGTTGATTTGGGGACTTCAAAGCAAGACGATAGAAGGGGGTCTGGACATTTGTAAGCATCCAGATCATTCAGATGTTCCTAACTGCAGACATGGGAAAAACTGACGAATGAGCAGCCCTGCACTTCTATGTTGTCATTTCTATGCTTTATCTGACTAATAAAAACTCATACTTGTAAGTTTGCTCAGCTATGATATAGACTGCAAAAGAATGAAGACAAGCAAAGCACTGTAAGCAAAACGATTTCTGCAACAGTTGCATCTCGGTTTATGAAATATTTTATAAGCTAAGCCATGGGCAGGTTGTGCTAAAGCCGGACTGTGAACCATTTTATCAACCCATATAACGGCAAATTACGATTGTGTCTGTGGCCTTCATGCATTTTTCATAAAGCTTATGATTGCAAAGGGGCCGCGGGATCCTGTGAGACTATGGATGGGCATTTATGCACTCATGCCAGTAACGGGTAATGAGCTTTGCCGTCAGAGAGGGAACTGTAGGACACGGCCAGAAAAACATAAGTGCACTTTATTGCTGGTATCATCATATACATCTTATTTTTACTTGCACTCCCTTAGCTGATGGGATCTTCATAACCCTCATTATACATAAGCATTCTTCCATATAACATGCCTCTTGTTTTCTCACCCGTTATGCCACAGCTCTGACTGCCGGCATAAATCTAGACAACTTTAGCAATAGGTCTCTTACCAGTTTACTGTGCATTGTACCAGTCTATAGCCCAGGGCTATTCAAATTATAGCCCTCAAGGGGCCAAGCACTGCTTTACCCATGAGCCAGCTGAGTATGAAACCTCTGTGGCCAATCAAAATCAGAAATTATTAAATTAACTACCTGAGTGAACTGAAAATACAGCCTGGGTTTGGAATTGTGGACCAGATTTGAATCGCCCTGCTATAGCCCCTTTTAGTAGTCTCTAACACTACATCTCTTCCATGATCAGAAATAGACAGTCAAAAGAAATGGTGAATAGGTTAAAAAGAATTGCACCAGATTTTTTGTATGTGTGTAGTTCATAATACATATGTAACCTTTCTGTCAACTGATCACCACCTGATGGCGAGCTGGATCCGATGGCGGCGGAAGATGTCATACTGACCTGGTAGATCCAAATGCATGATCAGGGTTTGCTGGGAGCATCTGGCAGAGGCCCCTGTCTGGGAGATCTTTAAGTTCTGCCAGAGGTGCGAGTTATACCGCATCCCAAGGGAGTCAGGGGACATTGAGAATGAATGTTCCAAAATTCCATTGCTGAGGAGGCAGGGCGGAGCTGTGGCAGTAAGGTTGTTACTGTCATGGTGGCAATCCCCGATCCCGGTGGTGGACACCAGCAGTAAAGGCAGCTGTCTGGCTAAAGGAGGAGGCCTTCTGAGCTTGGTTAGCTTGTGGGACTCCTGAAGCAGCGGACAGGCACTGGCAGACCAAGCAGGAAGCGGCTTTGGTGGTTGCTGAGATAAGAGGGAAGAGTTGGGTGAGGCAATGGAGAAGGACTTTCTGTCAGCCTCCAAAACATTCTGGCAAACCATCAGGTGACTCAGGAGGGAGGAAGCAGGGCTTTGCCCATGAAGCTTACAGCAGGGATGGAGAACTGCGGACCTGAAATGGGGACAGTCAGGTGGTGGGAGGAATTTCGAAGACCTCCTGAATCCCACTGATACACCATCCTTGAAGGAAGGAAGTAGAGCTAGAAGACTCAGAGGGGGTCTTACACATCTCTAGGGCTGAGGTCTACTGAAGTAGTCAAGAAAAAAAACAAACTTTGGTGGCAAGGTTCCAGGGGCTGAGTGAGACTCAGCCTGAGCTTCTGAAAGCTCTTGATGTTGGGGTATCTTGGCTGACACACCTCCTCTACATTATGTGGAGGTTGGGGACAGTGCCTCTGGATTGGCAGACTGGGGGGCACATGAGATACAGTACCACCAAAAATCTTGGGGTCAGAATGGTAGCCCTTTGTCACAGCACTGTGTTTATATACAGTACAGTTAATATTATAAGTAACATCTGATTTTTCTCAAGAAAAGCAGTGCCATATGTACAAAGTGCAATGAAGTTCTCCACAGACTATTAACAAGACATGTTCCAGTACAAAAAATACTAATTAGGGCTGGGTGATGCAATGATGATATTAATATCACACAAGTTATGTAAAAGCATTTCTCACATCACAGCTGGGTTGAGGTCAGGCTTTTGCAAAGTGTACAGATATTACACCGCTTCATAAGGTATTCTCATAAGTAATGTTATTTTTCCAATATAGTTCCAGTATTTAGAATCTTGGTGATAAAATTTGCAGAGAGCAGGGGGCTTAAATTTCACTAGAATATTTATATTCCGTTTCAGGAAACAAAACTTAGCAAGCTTCGAAATTATAATTGTTCCTTTTCAGGATTACCTAGTATACGTTTGAAATTAATGTTTACCACCACTAATTTTGCATATGCACTGCAAGTGCTCTCAGAGCCAAACATTATCATTTTCATCCTTGCTGTTTAAATAACTCACAGACGTGTTTGTGAGAAACTGATGTATTTTGAACTCCTTTTTGCTTCATTAATATTGCAATATTTATCACAAAACTTTCTGATATCTTGCAACCATTATACCAAGTGCAAAATACTAACTACAATGAGATATATAGCATTATATAATGTAACATTCAACATGAGGTATGATGATATGGTGGCAGAACAAAGAACCAGTATGAAGTGGAGCAGTGGGTAGAATGTAGAGAATGCAGCAGCACTATCACAAAATTAGCAATTCACCGTGGAGGCAGCAAATATACAATATTCTTGCCACAACCTCATACAAACAAGACGGAAAAGGAGGAGGCAATGAAGTCGGTTTTCTCAACCTGTGGTGGACATAGCTTCTAACCCTCCAGACTGACGTAAGCTACACATTCTGCCCCCAAGGCCCGACCCAAATAATCAGAATCTTTTATTCACCAAATACAAGGAATTTCTTGTGGTGTGGCTGGTATCATGACATAGACAAAACACACATACAAATAAACATCTAAAAGTAAAGATACAAGGATTTTTTTTATTATTTATTTATTTTTTTTTTTAACAGGAGATGTGCTATGCTGTGCAATATGCAGCAGACAATGGATGGATGGACGAACAGAGCATTTTTCACTATCATGCCAAGCAGGACCACAGGAGAAAGCCAAAAGAGACTAAATGTATGTATTTTTAATTGCAGTTGTAAGCTAAAGAATCTGGATCCATGTGCTGGTTGTAAAGTGGTGTGAAAGGAAACACTGTTTGATAAAATTACACTGGTCAACACTGAAATTGTTACAGATTTAAAGTCTTAATCTGTAGTATCTTGGTGTGCTGAACACGAATATGACCAAGAAAATTTTTTATTGGCTCTCGTTTTGAAGATATTTCATATAGTTCATTTTCTATGTTTTACCGTGTAAATTTATCCAGTAGGACTGTAACATCCTAAATAAGCCTAGAATGATGTAATATTGCATAATACCATCATGCACACATCATCCAGAGTTTATTGCATCATTTTCTGATGCAATACAGTACTACTGCCAGGCGGCTGCTGAAGTAAGCTGACGTCAGTAACGTACCATATAAAGCCCAGTCGGAAAGGTTGAGCATTTAAAATGTGTCAGACTTCGTGGGATACAGTTTAAGCTACTGTTAAATAAAACTTATTTTATCCATTTAGTTACAATGCAGCACTAATTATTAATTATTGCAGATTACAAAAAAAAAAAAAAAAACGAGCCAATTTTGCATTTTGACTGTCATATTCATGTTGAACACATAAAAATTGATAAGAAACTACTAATTTTATTTCAGTAACGTGACTTTTGTAAAAATTTGTTGACCAGTGTTACTGGTTAGGACCGGTCTTATGGGTTAGGGCACTTTAGGCATTCCATAATGGACACCTTGTATGGTGTATGGTGCATGGTGCATTCGGCAGGGCTCATTCACAGGGTTAGGATTGAAAAAAAATATTTTTTTCCCCCCCCAGTTCCTTTCAATGGAACTTCCAACATGCTCCTGGATTAATCCTTGACCTTCTTATAAAATTACTATTATTGTTAAAATTAATGTGTTTTCATGTTTTGCTTCCATAGAGACTGTGGCAGTGTCATGTAGTTCTGGAAACAACCTAGAAACCATAAAATATTTATCAAATATGTAAAACGTTCATTGAAATCCAAGCATAACACACTATATATTTTGCAAGCATTTGAATACCTTAAGAAGAAAAGACTTACACCATGGAAGCGAAATGTTCATTCTTACACTGGAATTACATTTCGGCAAATCTTATTGTAGGGGACACTTTAAAATCAAACGAACATATAAAATGTGTTTGATTTGTATGAATTTCTCTGAATTCTCATTGACAACCCAGGTATACACTCATACTTTGTTCTCTTATGCATTACATGTTTTTAAAAGACACTGCTTTATTATTGAAGCACACATGGGTCGTAATAAGGAACCAAGCACCTGGTGTAATATGTGAAGCATGGATTGTAACATTGTCCTGTGATGGTACTTTTCCCCCAGTAATACTTATAGATGTTCATCTTAACTTTTAGCCTCTATATCTATCATAGAATAATACAGCCTTGGTATGTAGAATGACTCGAAAGAAACATTTCATCATTACCTTCTGTCATGGCAACGTGGCAAGGTACAGGCAGGAGAAGATGGCGACGATCCACTAGCAGCTGACACAAAGGGGTTCATTACGGAAACTAAATACACTACAAAACAAAAGGACGACCAGGGGTCAAAAAGCAAAATGGGGAAACAATAACTAACTACAAGAAATGACAAGGAACAGGACCAGGCAAGGGACCACAGCACAAACTCATAATACAGCACAGAATAACATCTAATACAATGACCCACTCAGGAAATGAATTAAGGCGGGAATTTAAATACATGCAGAAAACCAGGGAAAACAAGGGACAGGTGTAACTCATAATCAATTAAACAATCGAGGTGCAGGAACAATGAGAAATAGGTGGAAATAATAACTAATGAGCACAGAAACTAGGGAGCTTAATGAATACCAAAAAACTAGGAGACATTAACTGGGAATATAAAGCAAGGCTATTCAATCACAAAATCAAAAGGTACAACACAAAACTAGAACAGAACAGAAGGAGGGTGAACCAAGTGCAGGAATTAAAAACATAAAATAAACAGAGGAACAGAAAACTAACAAATAATAGCCGAGGCTGGTCACTGGGCAGCACCAAACCCATGACTTAAGTGACTCAGCATCAGAGCCACACACTCAACCCAGTGAGCTAAGTGGCAGTCAGGGAGTAAGGAAAACACACAAGAATTATGAGACAAGGAATGACAAGACGAGATGGCCAGCGACACCTGCGGGCCAAATGGGCAAGAGACACGAAGGGCTGGATCAGACGGGTGCTGACCCTGACACCGTGTTCCTTTTTGGAGCCCTCCATGAATCCATACTAGTGATGATCTCTCAAGACAATCCATGGCACATCTTATAATGATATAATAATGTAATAATAATAATAATAATAATAATAATAATAATAATAATAATAATAATATAAGAATGACTCCTGACCACAAACAGATCTTTTGTAAAGCTGTCTGGACAAATCACACTTGTGTTACCCTCATGGACTATTTTCCTAAACATTTTTTTTTGTAATAATTTGATGTATGGCCGAACCATTTTTGGAGACAAGATTTCTGTCTGTGACCGATGAGAAAATGGCACATTATAGCACAGATCAGTTTGTCAAACCAGTTTCAAATTAAATCCCTGCTGATGTTAACAGTGGTGGCTCACTGCTGCGAATCATTAACTCAAGTTTAACTAGGTTAATTTCAGAAGAAAACTAATGCACTGTGAGAAACATTCAAGACATCTTATTCATTCACATTTGCACAGCAAGAATATAGTTAGTAATTTTGATGTGCCGTAGTAATACAAATATCATTGACTATTTAATAAAGGTACATGCTGGTCTCCAGCTAGAGGTACAATATCCCAATCTGCTCAGCAAATATGAAGGATGTCCCCTGTGTTACATCCCCCTACTTCCGAAAAAATGCCGAAGGCTCATTGTCACCACTGGATAAGTAGTTATGGAAAATATATGGGTGTGTGAATGAATTAAAACAATTATGTTTATAGTCATGGGTCAAACATTTAGATGCCTACTTTTGTAATTGTGCATCCTGTTATTCATTTGTTTGTTTACGCATTTACAAGTTTAGTTTACCAGACTAAACAAGTCATATTTGTCACTCACTCAAAATATTTGAAGCTGCACATATTTTAATTACTACCATTCAGATAATTTTGCAAACTTGCACTTTGGAATTTGATGGTGATGACAATAAACATTAATTTTACACACACAATTCATATTCCAGGAGAAATTCAATTATATTATGAAGCTAGAATGCTTCTTCTGGTCCGATAACATTTAATCATTTCAATTAGAGTCGATCTGACACAGTGTGGTGCTGGTGAATGTAATTATTATACAAATTTTCAAACTCCCTATTGATATGGAGGAGGAAGAAAATAATATCCCCAATAGCTGAGAAATGACTCAGTAGGGGCAGTAGGGTAGATCCTAGCTGTAGTGGTGTAGTGTTCCTCTGTCCTACTGAGCCATGTCCAATCCACTGACACAGTAAATCAGAACAAAATAGAACTTCCAGGCTAATTCTGTCCATTACCTGTAGCATAAACATTATCTACGTAACCCTTGCACAAGAGTTGCTACTTAATCAGGACCTCATTGCCTCAACAGAACCTTACTTTTGACTGAGAAACCACAATTATTGGCTGTAGAAAAGTAAAAGACGCAGTCCGGTCGACGCCTCTGAATGCTATGAAGAAGTGTGCCGCGTAAAATGCCAACTCCGCACACATTATTTCAGAAAAGTGTGTTTGTATGCACAGTTAGTCGCTGTTTATTGCAAAATCAAGGGGCTCTGTGTGGACGGCATCCTAGTCAGTCAGTGTAATGACTTTGAATTAAAATTTTGTAGAAATAAATGTTCCCATGTGCTGTCAAGCTATAGCGTACAAATACATAAATATCTTCATGAGCCATCATTGCGTATACTTGAGAGAGAGGCATTGAACTAAATCCATCCAATTTTCTATACTCACCTGTTCTATGCAGGATCACGGAGCCTATTCAAGGAGTAACAGGCGCAAGGCAGGGAATAACCCAGGACAGGGCGCCAACCCATCACAGGGCATACTCACCATTCACACCTACAGACAATTTGGCAACTCCAAGTAACCTCAGCATGTTTTTGGACTGTCGGGGGAAACCGGAGAAGCTGGTGGAAGCCCCACGATGACACAGGGAGAACATGCAAACTGCACACACAAGCACGGTAGGGACTTGATGCCACCCACAGTTAACCAAATAATTGATAAATTAGTAAAAAAAAGTCCAACATATAAATATAAACATTTTGCAAAAAATGAGCAATAAAAAGGGTATATAAAAGGGTATATAAAAAATATTGTTTGTTTCAGGGTTGATGCCTTGTTAGCAATAACATAATGGGACCAGGTTGCAATACTGATAGCTAAACAAAGACACACGCTATTGTCTTCTGCCCGGTTGTGCTGGTGGCTATCAGTCATTCCCTCCTTGCCACTTGAGCAGAGTGCCTGCAGTGTGAGAGCCAACGAACCAGGCAGAGTGAACTTGGCCGCTAATTGGATTATCTGCAGATTGGCATTTGGTTTGAATGAGGAACCTGCTCCGGGCAGGCGGCCACATATCAACCACGGACATAAACCTGTCCACCAATCAATGGCATTGTGGGCCCCTGAATATTAATCAGCTGACGGGGTGGGGGCATGGGACCCTTAAAAAGCCCAACTCAGCTTTATCAGCACCAAACCTCAGACTGGCAGTTTTTATACCCACAACGATTGTGCATTTCCAACCTGAGATTTTGTTCAAAGGAGGATTTGTCTCCACAGGAGACCTGCCTTCTCTGTTAGATCAACACACTGCTGTGTGTCTTAAATGCTCATACACTGGAGATAAGCTTTATTTAAACAATCAAAGGCAAAGCTCAACCTGACTTGGTTCCCGAAGGAGTTCCCGAAAGTGTTGACTTTGGCTTGACAAAATGGTCCTATTTTGGCACCTTGGCATCAATTAAATTAAAGCAGAAGTTGTATGGGGCACGACAACATGTATTTTTATTGCCAATGCACCCATTTTCTGTTGCTTATCCAGTGCTGAGTCACAGGGGCAGCGGTCTAAGCAGGGATGTCCGAAACTCCCTCTCCTCAGCTACCTCCTCCAGCTCCTCCGGGGGAATAATAAGGTGTTCCCAGGCCAGCCGAGAGATATGATCTCTTCAGGGTGTCCTGGGTCTGCCACAGGGTCTCCTCCTCGTTGGACATGCCCGAAACACCTCTCCAGGGGCCCATCCAGGAGGCATCTAGATAGATTCCTGAACCACCCCAACAGGCTCCTTTTGATGTAGGAAAAAAAAAACATTTTTATTGTATGTGGTTTTTTCCTGGCATGATAGGAACCTGCGGCCGTTCTGCCCATCCTTTGAGGCAGAGGGTCCAAAATAATTCTTGGAAATAAAGCATATTCTCACCATTGAGTCCCTGCTTGAACCCTATGAGTGTCAGCATGTTATTTTATAGATTTTCAATTGCTTGTTGTAAAACTATAAACATATTATCTGAATGTAAGTTCCTTTGGATATTGACACTTACCTCATTAGCATTAGGCAGTATCAGCCCATTTGAGACTGAGGTCTGTTGGTTTATTGTTCTATGTCATTTGATTGACATTATTACTGGATTGTAAGTCACTTCATCTGGCACACAAGGCAATAATTATTTCAGATTGAGTGGAAGCTCTAAAAGCATTGGATCTATGGCCCTTGGGGACAGTAGTCTAATGTATGATGTGATTATTCAATTTCCATTTATTAATTCTTTGCCGAAGCATCAAGGTCAAGTTTGCGCTGCCAGACAGAAGAGGGTTGTAATAATCTAGCCTTGAGGTGGGAAAACAACGAGGACTTTGTACTATGCAATGAACCTGGGAAGTTCCAAACTGGGAAAGGCAGTGTGAGTTGTTTGGACTTGAAAGGATTGGTGTATCGCCCTGGATCCCGCCTGCTTTCTCTGTTTGTCTCCTTAGCCAACAATGAAACTGCTGGAGAGATTTAGAATTATCAAAAATGAAGAGCTGAGCAGATTTGTTGCTGCATGTGAGTCTTTGTTGGAGGCTAACAAAAATCTCAGGCATTCCACGGCTGTGCTACTCAAGTGTTCTCGTCATGGTACGAAAGCGCAGCCTCCTTTATTAATGTTACCGAGAAAATTGGCAATAAAACATTCAGACTCTCTGCCCAGGATGAATAGTTCTGCCAAGAAAACACAAGATAAGAAGGGTTTCATACAGATGCAAATATTTTGTCGCATTCGAAAAGCACAACATATCAGGAACTGATTGCTTAACGAAAACTAGTTCATCTTTTGGTCGTCTGATTGTTTTGTAACTTGAAAGTTGCTAAAAGATACAAAAGCAGATGCAAAATACAGGTGAGTATACAGTGAATTCATTTTTGTTAAATGGTCATGTGACATCAGGGAGTCAAGAGCAGCATTTCATCATACTCTAGGTTCCTTTGCATCTAATACAGGGTTCCCTAATCCAATCCGGTTCTTGGAGACCTGCAGACAGTCCACGTTTTTGCTCCCTCCCAACTCCCAGTAGGATGCTGCAATGAACCTCTGGTATGTTGATTCCTGCAATTCAACCAGAGATGATTGTTACATGAGTCATCATGTCATCACAAGACACATTAATGTAAAGTTGTCTTGTTCAGAAGGCACAATGGTAAATTATAAACTCTTATTATTAAGAACATAAGGAGCCTTTTTAAAATGAGAAGGTTTCACATATTCTTCTATATAATTGTATACTAAGTGGTACGATCATTTTGCATTAAAAACAATAAGAGGTACGTTGCTGTCTTACACTAAATAATTTCTTGCCATGATTTTAAGGGCGCAAAGTGTTTTGGCGCCATCAAGAGGATAAACTTCACAGTACATGGCTATCGTTGAATTGTTTCTGTACATTTTAATGAAGAAAGAAATACATTAATTGATCAATTAAGTCTTACACAAAATATAACCTATATTCATATCAATTTGGGACAGCAAGGCGGTGAATTCAAACGACAGCGTAATAAATTTAAGTAGCAAAATGGGTTTGTACCAGGTCTTGAATACTCACTGATTTATGATGAAATGGATTCTAGGGCAATTAGACTATACCTATTCAGCACACTGAAGTTGATGTTATCCCCAGTGGTGCACTGGTCAAAGTAAGGCGCGTCTTAACAGCAAAAAGCTGAGTTAATTTCCCAGTGTGCCGCATTAGCTTTCCGCAACGATGCGCGGAGAATGAAAATCGGCTGGTATTCCGTCAGGTGGCTTAGGCATCTGGGTTCAACCCTTATCACACTACAGAGACATCTACCATCTACTGGGCTTACGGGACCGTGGGCAGTATCAGGCACTTTCCGTCGAGCGTGTTATGTTGCCTGATGAAGCTTGTAGCCTTTAGAGAGAAAAGAATGAGTAGAATAAAACCAGATAAACCAGTTGAGGAGTCTTCTGGTCTCCGTCTGCAGGTTGGAATGGATGTCACCTACAATGAGATTAACTGAGAGTTAAAAAAAAAAATGGTAAGGAGGAATTATGGCTTATCGCTGTAAATGTCACCTTGTTTTTAATGTACGTGCTTTCTTTAATGGTTTTAAGCATTTCGCTTAATACTAATGATAAAATGTAGCTAAATGCGACTAAAGAATTTGTGACTAGATTAAACCTGGCTAAAGGAGACATATAAAATATGAGGAGCTACAAACCAAAACCATTGTTAAAATATTAAAATGTTTAGAAAACAGAACCAAAACAGAAACTTATAAGTCTTAAGAAGCATAAACAAATTGTGCGTCTCTGAATTCAAAGGGAAAGTTGGACAGTAGCTGGAATACTTGTTACAGCTATGTCTTGTTGTCTGCGGTAGATTGTACACCCCTGGTTTTGACAATGGTTAAGCTCTAGAAACATAAACAGAATGGGGATTTAAGAGTGCAAAAGAATAGGATTTCATGTGCATGATACGATTATAAGTGACGGTAGGTTGGGGATCCCAAAAAAATGTTATACGGTGGCAACTGGACTTGTTTAGTTCCTTGAAGACGTTTAACCCTGCCATCCAGAGGGTGAAA
>JAODKC010000045.1:10748141-10779373 GCA_026777985.1 Mormyrops attenuatus
GAGGGTATTTATATTGTTAGTAAGGTTTGACCACATTTGGTTTGGATTCACAAATCAGCCTGGTCAATATTAGCCTAGTTTGGTCCTTCTGGGTCACTTTTTAGGTAATTTGCTATTAAATCTCCTGCAATTCCAATTAGCCATAGAGCTCAATGATGTGGATGTGCAAAAATAAACAAACAAATGTGCTAAAATATGTTAGAGACTTTTTTTTCCCACAAATCAGTTTTTGTCCAACACATGCATTTTTAATATGATTGACTGAGTTTTGGAAATAGGCCACTGATGTCGAAACGGCTATTATTAACCTCTTATGCCTCATGCACTTATCAGTCACTGGCAGACGAACTGAGGACTGAAAAATTTCACAAATCAGATTGGTCATTATGAGCCTGGTTGAACCTGTTTACATGGTGAAGTTTTTCAATTATTGTTATTCACGTTTGAAAATAAAAAGGTAAAGTATAATATTGGAAAGTTTCAGGGTGGGGGTGACGTCATCCGAACTCACAAATCATGGGTAGCAAAATGCCACTGTACCTCACTGCACTGGTGAGAGAAATCAAGCAGAATCCCGAATCGCTAACTGCAAACTATCTTTACCGCCGTGAAAATCCCATGCAATTATTGCTAATTCATAATAGGCTTTAAATCGATGTCCCTTCAGATGTGAAAGTTGTTGATTTAAGTCGAAAGATCGCACAGCAATGGAGGGAGTTGACGGCTGAGCAGAAAAAGGTAAGGCATTTCAATGTGGCAAATTAAGACGATTGAGTGTGTGTGCCCTGTGATGGACTGGTATCAAGGGCATGACTTTAGGTGGAGCATTGGGGAGGGTTGTGGTCTCCACCCATTTAAGGTGGTAGCATTGGCTGGTTTTGATTATTGGGGGGGGGGGGGAGTGTACCACGCTCCCATCCCCCTATAATTTATGCCCATGACTGGTGTCCTGTCTGTAGTGGGGCCCCGAACTTGTGCTCTGTGCCACCTGGGATAGGGTCCAGGCCCATCCTCCTGACCAGAGTAAGCCTTTAGAAAAATGCGTGGATGCATTTTTTTTCCAACCGTAAATATTCTTTCCATAATTTAATTTTTATTTACCCTTAGCCTAAATGTGTTCATGCAAAAAAAGTTCAAATTCACGAAATGGCACGTGAAGCGTAGCATTACAGATCTGACCCTCTTGCCCTGAGACTGTACATAAGATTTCTCTCGATCCATGTCATTCCTGCAGCCCTTTGAGGAGGCGTCAGCTGTCGCCAGGAAGCAGTATAATGCTGAGATGGAGCAGTACAAGGCTCAGCTCAGTCCATCTCAGGCTGCCGCTCTCAAGGAAGCCAGGAGAGCGAAAATGGCAAAGAGAAAAGCTGTCCGCAAGAAGAAGGTGGGGAAAACTGGCACCTGTGTGGAATTACGGGTGCAGATAAAGTAGGGAAGCAGTTAGTGGTCTGTGGGTGTGTGTTTGTAATCAAAAGGGTTTATCTGCTGGGAAGGGTGCCTGCTAGCCTGAACATATTTCCCTGAACATTGCAGCTGTGTTGTTTGGCATTCAAATTTTTTTACATGTATTTGGTTGCTTTGAAATTTTCAGGAGTTAAAAAGCCTGGGCAAGCCCAAAAGGCCTAAGACCGGCCTCTTCATCTTCATAGCGGAAAAATTCTCAGAAACCAAGGGAGCCACAATGCTGGTAAGATTAACCTCACCTCACATTACATACATGCATTACATACATCAGGGTGAGTATTGTTAAAATGGGATGCTTTCTGGAAAAATCACCTCAATGTCTTGAGTCCCCAACTTGATACCACTCTAAATACGTTAACACCCCTTGAACACTATATAGCAAAGTATTACTAAACACATATATTAACTGCAAAGTCCCATTTTCACAATAATCACCCTACTATATCACAACCATGTTATATTATTTAATCTTCATAGAACGTACTCTGGTAAATTTAAAAAAAAAAAAAAAAAAAAACTTCTTTTCTTAGACAAAGACAAAAACATTAATGGAGGAATGGAAGAAGCTGACTACCACACAGAAACAGGTGGGTCTTGAGCAGAGTGTGTGTGTGTGTGTGTGTGTTTGGCTTATTTCACGAAGTCACAGATTTGTTCGGGAACACGTCATCCTTGTTCTTCCTTCCAAAGGTATACTTGCAGCAAGCTGAAGATGAGAAAATCCGCTACAAAAATGAAATGAAGGCGTGGGAGGAGCACATGCGAGAGATCGGAAGGGAGGACCTGATCCGGAGTTCCATCAGCCGTGCCAAGAGGCCGAAGAAGAAATCCGGAGTCAAAACTATCAGGACTAAGGGGACTGTAAGAACAGCAGGTGGTAAGACTGCCGCCACCTCAGCTGCCAGCAAGACGAAGAGGAAAGGTAAAGCTGAACAGTGACGTCACAGGGGGACACGCTCGGTCCAGAAAGAAAGGTTCCATCCTGAATAAAACCACTCTGCAAAGATGTGCTCCTGAGTGTTAGCATGCCTGACTACTACATGGCATCTTCACCTTGTTTCAGCCAGTTTGACCCAGTGTCATAACAGATCAGTACACCCGATGCAGATTTGTAAATAATGGCAAATGAAGGCTTTTTTTTCCCTTGTACTTCCAGTAGTCAAAAATGCTACAACACAGTATTGTTTAAAAATGTGTCCTCTATTGACATAACAGTGTAAAAAAAAAAAAGGATTTACTAGGTAAATGCATTTACTATGTGTTCATGGTTAAAACGTCACATTTTTCACGTCTTTCGACGATTTAATAAATAACGATTTTCTACTGAATGCTTTTCACGCAAATATTCCCAAACACTGTACAAGTAGAAATACATTTTTTGCTACTTTTTTAAAATGGCTAGTTGTAGGTATCTAGTACAGGTAACCTGCTGACTTCCACAAGCTGTGACACAGCCGCATGCCTATCCGTTGGATGTGGCAGAGGAGCGCGCAACGTCTTGCAGAAGCAGCTCAAAGTCCGGAGAGCACACCAGCTTGTGCTTCACGTTTCCCAGGACGCTCATTTCCCCGGTGAGGCCTTCGGATAAGCGGACAGACACAAGTTGCTGCAAAAATGCCAAAAAGATGTCAAATTCTAAGCTTTACTATATTAAAACTTGCATTGTGGTGCTTAAGAAGGTATGTTGTCTCATCTCCTTACATTGTTAAATTTAGATGAGAAGTGTCTTTGTGGGGTATGCTCTTGATCAGTGTTTCCCAATCCGGTCCTCAGGGACCCACAGTCGGTCCACGTTTTTGCTCTCTCCGAACTCCCTGCCAGACAGTCCACATTTTTGGTCCCTCCTAGCTCCCGGTATTGGGAAACACTGCTCTTGATAGACCAAGTGCTTATACCTGCAAAAAGGAAAACGCTGCCCCTTCCGAAACGTCCAAGGCGACCTCCCCAAGGAGCAGCTGTACTTTGCCGGATTTTCTAATCTGCAGTTTTCCTATGAGCCCCTCGGAGAAATCCGATAGGACCGGGGGTCCTTCTTTCCCAGTTGGATCCTGTCGAATAAGATGAGTTCTGAGTACAACACAAGTGGTAATACTGGTTAGAGTAATGGTTAATGTTTATAAAATGAATAGTGTCGGACTGTGTGCTTGGACTTCGGCTTAATGGGCAGGTATGATGGAGAAACTCACTCGCGCCTTTCCTTGAGCGGCTCGTTTCAGATCTTCTGCCTTGCTTTCTTTCTTCGCGGGCTTCTCAGCATTTGCCGCTGGCTGGCCGGGCATGCTGTCCGGAAGCTGGATGAAGAGGAGGGCCTCTTCATCGCACACGCTGAGCCGCTGGAAGAGCTCCGCTACACTGGGCTGCTGAGGGGCCGGGCTGCACTTTGCTGCTCTGGGGGGCTGCTGCCTCTGTGCCTTTGTACCGGCACCTTTCACGCTTGTATAGTCACACGATGCTTCTTCTTTAACTGAAGAACAGTGCAAGAAGCACTTTGGTCACTGCAATCATTTCAGGACTGATGCATGTCCAGAGAAAAGAGTGATGTACCCAAATCAAGTAGATTTCGATTTCTTAGTTTTGTTCTATACATTTGAAATGTACATATTTTGTGCTAGCATTAGGTTTAGCTTTTATGGTACTTAGAATATTCTGGGTTCACTGTTTTTTACTGCACTGTATGCACTGTGTGTGAATAGTATTGGGACTTACTATGGGTGGTGGGCTCACTGGCATTGAAAAAATCACTGGATTTATACAGTGGAAGTTGAATTGGTCTGTTCCTTGCATCATTTTTCAGACCAGGGTCATCCAAAAACTATTAAAACAGTAAGGAGGCAGTCATATAGACAATAATGACACAGGTGTTTAAAATAAATGGTAATTTAAACAGTTACAAACTGTTTAAGAAGTTAAACAAATATACAACAGATACTCCAGTGCTTGTAGCACGAGTGAATTCTGGAGCATCTGAAGCAAAGGTGACAGATGGCTTCTGAAAAGCAGCTCCTCACACGCTGATGCATTTTTCACCGACCAAAGCATTTCGGAAGATTCTGGCAGACAAAACCGCTATTTGGGGCTCCTTATGCCAGGCTAAGCTCAAACGGCCTCCAACGCTTGTCTCCCGCCACCGCGGCCACGGCTTACATCGTCGCGTTGGAGCTTCTGTAAAATCTCGTCCTCGTCGTCTTCTGAAGTGCGTTTCTCCTTTTTGATGCATTTCAAGACGGGCGAAAGGCCAGATTCGCTCAGTTCTGTTCTTTCCCAGCTGCCTGAAAAAAAAGCTCAGTTAGGAACACTCATCAATCCAACTTCCAACCTGGGGCCTGGAGCCTGTCCCAGATAGCAAAGCAGGGGAACACCTTGGATGGGATGCCAGTCCATTGCATGGCGCACGCACATACACTCAGGGGTGCACTGGCAACAGAAAGCAGCCTGGGACTTTGCTGTCAAGTGGCCCCATAATTTAGCCAATAACTAGGGTGTGGGCTTCCCCAGGCCATGGTATAATTTGCTGCCAACTGAGGGGGGGGGGGTCTTCTAGATATATAAGCCCAGTGTTGGGACAGAAAGACCTCACCCCACAAGACCAGCCCACTGAGAAATTTCCACCTTCAGGCTTTTGTACAACACAAAAAATCCCACACAAACATACCTGAAGTTAAGAAAATATAAACTGGATATGCAACGCATACTGGCCCAGTCAGACAACGACTCATTCTTCACGTCGAAATGTGTTTACCTGTCTTCCTGAATGTATCAGCAGGACCTTGTTCAAATATGGAGTGTGACTGAATTATCTGTGGGCGTTCTCTCCTCCTTCCTCTGTACTCTTTCGATCGCTCTTCCCGCTCTCTCTTTTCCTTCTTCGGCGCTGTGTGAGTTTCTTCCTTCAACCTCCAAATGAGACTTATAATACTTAAAAGCAGTACTTTTCCATGTTTACAAGGTAGTACTATTTGACATGTACCATAAATATTAGAATGAGAATTTTGTTTTTGTTACATAATCCCCAAAACATCACCATGTTTGGAGCCAGACTGTTTACTTTAGGGGTGGGAAGGGAACATTTTGCAGTAGGTCATGTGTCATACCGGGATTTTAACATTTAAGACCCCAGAATCCATACTTACTCATCTTTTGTTTTTCTAATGGAATGCACATTTGGGACAAATGTTTTCTACAAGTGAAAAAGGAAAAAAAAATTACAGACGCAAGAATTAAAAACTATTTACACACAAGCATATGTCTTAGTGCTTATCTGTGATTAATATGTTCATCTACACTGTTAACTGAACTGCTTTCAACTTTAACCTATTACTTTGACAATTTTCTACTACATTTCGCAACATTATTTGTACATAATAAAATAAACCTGTCCCACACCAGTATATTTAATGCACCCATATGGTGGACATATTTTCCCTATTTATTCGAGTATATTTTCAGTTGCTCTGGCGCGTTTCATTCTCCAGCTGTAATGACTCGACCTCACGGCTGGAGTTCAGGTTTATCTATCAGCCACAGGAAATGGTGAAATGTGTGCGCAAGGATGCTAACCTTCCGGCCAGGCTCACCTTTTTAAACCCGCCCAAGGTCAGGTCTCTGGAGCGTAAGGAGCTCAGTCTGCCTGGGGGGGGAGGAGGGGAGTTCAGGGACGTCCTTCCCGGGAGACTTCGGCCCAAAGGGAAGCCCGTTCTGAGGGCGGACGCCGACGTGCTGGGACCGTTGTCGACATCGCGTGGATCGCTCATCCTTTAATAAAAATATAGAAATTAAAAAGCAATAAAGCTACAAAAATATCGGCGCGCGGATATACTTTGCATGTAGTCTATAGTGCAGGGGCGCGCGCCTCGAGAGATGGTAGACTATACGTCATCTTTTGTACGCAAAGCGGTTTTTTATTTCAAACCTAACGCCAAAAAACTACTTCTAACAGCGCAATAAATCCGTTTTATATAAAATCCGTCCAACGCGGAAAGCAACTTTAATTTCACGAAAATACATAGCTATAGTATAAGGTAGCTAGTCTCAACTGTAAACAAGAGCCTCCATTTTGTTCGCGGGATACAACAAATGCATGGCGCCTGCAAGACATTTAACGAGATTTCCCGTCGTCACAGGTACAAGCACATCAAACTTTGCACACAAATGTAAATAAAAAGGATATTTGTGCATCCAATACGTACATAATTCACATTTACATCTGCATTGTGAATTAGTAGCGCCTCTCAGCTGCACTTCCTGAAGTGAACTGGCGATGTCTACGGAGTCTTTACGTAATAAAACTATAATATGACGTCCTGCAGTAACTACATACCAGTGTGCAAAATGTGGGGGAGAGGGGAGTGCGAGAATGTCAGACGCAGTGCGACCCGGTTTGTGTGTTACAGCAAAAGGACGATCAGATATTACCTTAAGTTGTTTCTGTAAAATGTGTTTAGTTTGGCCATCATAGACTAATTCTTTTTAATAAACCACATGGTGGCAGTATTTGCTAAGGAGTTCAAGTCGACATAAAGAAATCGTTACAATTATGAAGTGAAATCGTTTAAAGGATAGCAAGAAATGTTTTCAATCTATAAAAGCTTCAGCTCACGGTCGTAAGTAAATTCATGTATTAATATTTTAAATGAATGATTATTTCATGGTTTGTTGCAGAAATCTTTAGATGTTTCAGAGTTCTTCGGACAAATTGCTACAGGCACATTTAAATGACAACACCTTAATGCCTGAGGCAGTGCCTAAGGATAAAACCTCTGTCAACAATTCAGATCAACAAGAGATTCAAGTCGTAGGAAGGACCTTTATCTCTTTCTCAGTTTGCATTTAGATATGCAACTGTCAATTCATTCAGGTGGTAAGACACTATATGATGGTAATACTTGCTTTATATATAAACCTGTTAGTAATATGGTCCATGTTTATGTGGCATATTCTATTGTCTAGGGTCATATCAGGAGCCTAAAGTGAAATAAACTTGATAACAAAAGTAAGCTGCAGGATGATAAGATCTTTCAGGAGTCACAACATGGACAGAGTACACAGATGTTAAGTAAATGGCAAATTTCAGTCCCTTTAAAGTTCCAGTACAGAACTGTGCCCGACTGACTGGTGCACCATAACATGTAGGGGGCGGGGACTTACAGTAGGATGATTCCAAGGGCCCTGAGTGATAGGGGCCCTAAAAATCTGGAACATAACTGGATTGGTATGTGTTGGAGGCCCGATATGATAACCTTTCCTTGTAACTATTTTCCTTGTAAGATTCACATAATCCCGTGTTCTTTATATTTGTAGGATGCTGGTTATAAACCCAAATAAACTGAAGGGAATTTCCCTTTAAAAAATATTGGGACTTCATCTGATCTCTTTCTCTACTTCTTCCCATGCATCTCTTGCAACTAACTGATAACAAGTAACTAAGTGATTTTAAATCCTGATCTTAGCAGCCAATCCCATAAAAAAACATCTAGTCTACCACAGTACTCTCTGATCAGTACACAATAACCTTGTGTTCAACCTCTGACCAGTTCTCCAAATTTGTGTTATTTTAGTTGTTTGTACTCAGCCCTTACATAATTTAGGGCATTACACTTTATCCATTTATACAGCTGGGTACTGCTTTTTTCATTCAGTTCAGGTTCATTACCTTCCTACTGGGTCCAACTGCTGAGTACAACCTGGACGCCAACTTTTTTTAGTGATTTCCAATGGGCCCATCTGCTACCCTGTGACCTTTCTAAATATATATCTAAAACCCTGTTGTCCTACAGCAAAGAGTCTCCTCCATCTAACTTTTGTCTCTTAATGGTCTTTATCAGACTGAACAGCCATCATTTGTCTGGATAATCGAGCATCTTGCCAGATTTCGATGCACATGGAAGTTTCACAAAATTCAGTGGGATTCAGATTTGATTTGAAAATCGGGGTTTGCCTGCATTTCTGACATACATGGATACTGGGCATGTATGGGTTTAAGAGTGTCCTACAGTATTGTAATATCTGTGATGTCTCTTACTTTCCAAAACATGGTTTTATATATTTTGTTACTTTCCATTTTATATTAGTTATTTTCCAGGTCCACCAGTAACTATGTTTTCCTTTAATTCTGGCTGTTTTATTCATAATAATAATAAAAAAAATGTTTCCATATTTTAAATTGAAGCGTACGTGTTCAAACTCTCAGACACGGTACAAAACGTCTTTTGTGGTTCTATCAGAGTTGTTGCTTGTTCCCATTATTATTGTTTACTTTTATATCATCAAGGGCATATTGCTTCCTCTTTTCCGCAGTTGAACCTCGTATGACTTCCTTAGGTTCCCCCAGAGTCGTCGCCACCGAGAAGCATTCAAGGCGCGTTCTGTTTAAACTTCTGAATGTGTGACAAGGCAGTCTACGCATGTGCCACTTATGATTAATCATTATTATATAATTTGGCCTTTAGGTTCAATGAAATATGAACGCATAGCGGGTTCTTAAGACGCGTTTGCGTATTTTCTCCGTAACCCAAAAAGCAGAGGCTATAAATGTTAACTAAATGTAAAAATCTTTGATACATTGCACAGAATTCAACTTGAAAACTTTGTTAAAAAAAAATAAAAAATTGCACATGCCTGCAAAATGTGTTTTGTTTAAACTTATTTTCTTTCAGGTTCATTCAGAATGCAACATCTGCTACTTGTTGAAGCAGCGAAAGAAAAGAAAAAAATCCTTGGGAGGAGTGGGGGTGAAGTAAGTTTTGACACATGTGAGAGAGCATTTGGGATGCGTGTCCCAGCTTTACTTCGGGAGCTCAGCTGGCCGGAGTGGTGTGAAGTGGGACTTTTAAGGGCGGCGCTGTACGGACGGACTGACGGATCTGTAGTTGGGAAGAAGCAGTGAATGAAAGATATAAAAAACAATGACTTTCACTTAGTTACAGAGGAATGCGACGGGGGATGAGGGCGGCTGGTTTCTAAGTTTGGTATAGCTTTAACTCAGTTAGCGAGGAGCCCTGGCTTTTCGTAGCGGTGCTCTGCAGGCGCTATGGCTGCCCATTGCGACACCTTGAGCGGATACATGCAGCAGTCGGACCCGGGCTCGAACAGCGAGCGTAGCACAGACTCCCCGCTCCCCGTGTCTGAGGATGACTCCAGCGGACCGAAAGCCCCGTCCGACCCGGAGTGGACAGAGGAGCGCTTTCGCGTGGACCGCAAGAAACTGGAAGTCATGTTATTAGGTAAATCTGTTCATACATATCGGATCATTTATTTACAGAAAGTTGCTTGCAAACTTTGGTCATTCGATTCATCCCTGTTCGCAGGATCTGAACTTGTGTTGTGGTTTTAATATCTATTGTGACTTGAATTGTGCATATTAAAAGTTTTTAATTCTTTTACATTTAGCTGTAACTGAACGTGTGCGGTAGGAGACTACACTACTTACATTTTCTCATAACGAAACTCATCAGTATCCGTCGCTCTGACGCTAAGCTACTCAGAAAAGCCGCACTATAATTACTCTGGAAAAGTCATTTTTTTGGTAGCAGACTGACGTGATTTAGTAACTGTGGCTAAAGTTTGGACAGAGTAACTGTTTAACAGTCTCGACACCTAACCGTTATAGTTCTTTTCTATAGACATATTGTGTTCTTTGTTGTTAGAATAATTTCTTGATTTGTGTAATACAGGGGTTATCTCCGTTTCTTCTATATTTTAAGACTTTTGTTGAATTATTTCTGCTGGTAAAATTCGAATTAATCATCCATCCATCCACCTAATTTTTGGAGCCTGTCTTAGCCAGCACAGGGAACAAGACTGGGTAGACATCACCAGTCAATGATGAGCATTTATGCGTGATTTATGTACCCTTCTTATTTTAATTCATATTACATTATGGGAAGAATAAAAAAGAAAAACTTCTGTCAGCTTTTTTTAGTGTTTGTCTAAAATGGTTGATCGTGTATTAACGTCAGTAGGCCTATAATGTGTGGAGAAATGTATTTTATGACTGCCTTCACAATGCGCTTTTGCAGAAAATGTGATTTGTTGTTTTGGACGAGAAAGCCCTAACTTGGGGGCACGGGGTTTAAATTCCTAAAGGGTAATTATTTCTCAGAGGGAAAATAGTACGTATACAATAACTAAACTACGAAAACGGCCCGATTACTGAAGTGATTGCGGTGTTTTTAGTGATTCTGCTACAATCCTTATAAAACGGGGAATCGCTTCTTTGACACGTCGTAATGTTATTGTTAGTCCTGGTTAAAGTTAAGTACATTAATTAAACATCTCAGTTATGAGTTTACACTTTACAGCCGTAGGTAATCATATCTTACATTTTATGTTAAGTCTATCCTTATTCTCGTTTTCCCTTCCCGTTGACTGTTGATGATTGATAAAGTAATGCAAGTCGTTGCATCCTTCAAACTCTTCTATATAACATGAGAATATATTAAGAATGGCAAACGTGGCCGCTGATTACAGATGGTGCGGAAATATCAATTTGTATTATGACCTGACCAGTAGGGGTCCCTGTTGATTCTATAGCGCATGATTTACTCTACCTTTCCGGTCATCAAAAGCACTGCTTGCGGTACAATTTCAAATGTTTCATCACGATGGCTACACATTGCAGTAAATTAATATTTTCTTTCAAACCCGCTTAAATTAAATGTTATGACGTTGGAACCTATATTTAATGTAGACAATTCCACATTGACATTCAAAAGGAACTTCATAAAATAGCTTCTAAAACCATAGAATGTCTAGTGATTGGAGAAATGTGGCATTAAAGCCCACGTTATGTGGGAGTACTGTTTGCTTACTGACTGGTTTAAACTACTTTTTTGTTTCCTGGTGAAGTTAAACCAAGCGTTGTTTGAGAACACTGTAATTTCACTCACTAAAGGCTTCAAAGTCTTATCCCATCCACTAGTATATAGTATACACGTGTCGTGTGCAATATAAGCGACTGGGACTTACATACGTGTTTTTAAAGATACTGGGATTCAGAGGCTCATGAAAACATGACTATTTATTGCTAAGTCCTGGTTTGTTTTCACTACTCCACAGGGAGTGAGAAAAGTAACCTGGCTTTAATGGACTCTGTTGTAATTCACTGGCAGAATCAGAATCTACATTCTTCTTGAGTGTCTCCATGCCGTGGGTGGGTCAGTGCTGGAGCAGAAACGCTAGTTATTTCTGATGCAAGTATGTGACATTCATGATGATGATTCTATTATGAATAATAATAATAATAATACAAATCTTGCATCAGAAATAAGTGTAGATTCCCAGTTTCTTTTCTTAATTGTAATTAAATGAAACACTGACTTGGATTCTTTGGATCTGTTATGATGATGAACCCATTCTTAATGTCATAAGCTTCTCTGTCACGTGAGCATATATTCTGTATTACGTCATGTTTTTATAGACCTTACAAGTCACACACTGTTTACTGTTTGGTAGCCAGGTTAGCTTCTGGCTACAGTTCTGCAGTACCATCACCTGCTGGGTAGGAGCGTGCAGTGCCGATGCTCGAGGATTTGCATAGTGATAGATGTTGGCTTAGACATCCCTCAAACTGAAAAGCCTTTAATGTGTCAAATTAGGGTTACAAGCAGTGTGCGAAATTCTCGTCAGTATTCGAGGGGGTCCCCATCTCCCTATTGTTGCGTAATACCGATCTTGAGACCCCCTTAAAATTTTTTTCGGGGCTTTCGGGGGGGTCTCATGGGTTAATCGGGGGTGTCGGACCCCCCTGGACCCCAGTATTTCGCACACTGGTTACAAGACACCCTTACTTTGCTTTTAGAAGAGCTGAGCCCTGGTAGAAAGTGCATCTACTGTGGGTGTTTGTCACTTCTTTCTCTGACTCAACACTGTTGAGCCATACGGTATTTGCTTGAAGTGGCGTTTCTCTGCTGGAGGTAAGTTAATCTTCAACAGCTCCTATTTTCTCCCTCAAACTGCCTACCCTCCCTCCACACATAGCAGAAAAATCTTGTTTGACACCCACTATACTATAGAAGAGGCGATGCTGATGAATATTCCAGTGTAAAACAGGGGATTTTTTCCCTTTAAATTCATAGGGTTAATGAATCAGTGTAGATCCACTCACCTGGGTAAATGACAAAATACATTTTTAAATTGGAGCCTCTTTAAGGCAACAATGTATCATTAAATTTATAAATTCAAAAGCCAGTCTGTTCCATTAATGTCACTAAATGAATCTACAATAAAGTGTACAATATATCAGCGTTTTATCAGTTAAACAATAGCAGTAGTATTTGTGGAACTTTTTTTTTAAATCTAATAGCTTACGTCTGGAGGGGGAAAAATTCTCATTTGAAAGTCTCATCAACCTTTGTGCTTTCGTCCGATCAGATAAAGTATAAAGTAAGTGCATAATAGTTTATTTAGCTTGCTAAGGAATAAGGAAAAGATCAGTCTTTAAGAATGCCGCAGGGCACTAGCACAACCAGTAACGGATTAACAACACAAGACATTCTGCTGCTTTTCTCTGGGACATTATGACAAAAAATTCTCATTAATTTAGTGCAGCGTGTGTTACTTTAAAATATTTGCTTTTTTGGACTGGGGTTTTGATTGTTTTTTGTGGGTGTGTTTTATATAAACACTTGGTTCATATACTTGCTGTATCTGATCTCTGTTTTGCTTTAATTTCTGTGGTGTCCATCTTTTTTGCTTGTCTGCAGATGTTTGTGTGAGTGCGTGCACACATTTGCATTCTTGAGTCTGACTGTGCTATTATACATTCCTATACCCAGAAGAATTTTTGTAATTTAAACCAAAAACAACTGGGTAAAATGGTCCATTCCAGAGAAGTTTATTGAGCATGCAATAAGGCTGTATTTTATTATTCTAATCTTTAATCTCTAGGCTTGAATGCAAACCAAGTTATTCCAGCATTCCTAGCCAGACGTCTTTACATTTTATGTATGTATTTTCATCTTCTCTGAAGATTTTAACTTTGAGAAATCTGACAAGTGACCTAAAGCCACACCAAGACATGCACCGAAGGTATTTCACAGATTCAGCATTTTATTAGTTTAGCAGCTGATTTGTCTCTGTATCTCTGTTGTATCACACTGTTTACTCCTGTTCTGAGTATGTAGACATGTAGTAAGAGGGTTTGCAGAAGGTGCGTAGCTTGTGTAAGACCTCCTCTGTAAAGGGGCCTCCTAGTCTTGCTGAATCATTGCTTCCAAAGGAGGCTGTCAGTTCCTGTTCCTTGAAGAATCCTCAGATAACGTCTAAGCAGAATAAATGTTCCAATCTTAAGGGTTGAAGAGACACATGATTTTCGTCTGGAATCTTTTTCTTGTGCAATTCGTTTCTCAAAGAGTATCGTATCATTATTTCTTCAAACAGTATACAATGCTAATAGTAATCTGTCAGTCGTTTGTGGCTTCGCGGATTATAGGCTGTTGTTAGCGGTACTGCAGGATCAGTATGTGGAGTATGTGGTTTTTATTTATGGATGTCCTAAACTGAATACATTTCAGAGTGCGTTTATGAACCAGACGACCCTTTTTCTGAAAGTACCTGAAACTTCCACTTTGGAAACTTGAATGATTTCAGCTGCTGAATGTGCCAGTTGAATTGTGGTCATTTGTGGATTAATAAAACATGATAGGCGGGCATATTACATTCTGCTATGCCAATTAGTCAGAGCCTGAAGGTCTCATGTTCTAAGAGAAGCCTATTTTAAGCTCCAAATTTTTAAGCAAGTAGGTATGGGGGCAGAACTCAATAAACTGAAATGCATTTTTAATTTCTGAACTTCCTCAGAAACAAATTTGTCTTATACAGATAACATATGACCCTAATGCAAACTACAAAGTAGCTTTCAGCAATTGTCTTTGGTGGGCGGGCTTCTTAACTCCAGCTGGACTGAATTAAAATTCCGTTTATCTTTCCCCTCCACTAATGAGAGACACTTTTCTATGTTATGACACATAATCAGTTTATCGATACCTTTCTGTGTAATAAAAGAAGAAAATATTTTAACATTTCACCACATTTTGGTGTGCTTTTTTGCTGCTAGAAAAATATCTAGCTAAGGTGTCAAGTTACTTTCCTGTATTATTTTTATCCACTAAAATCCATGTATGTTGTTTAGTTGATTGGTTACATTTCTTATTAAAAATGACACCTAATCACTTTAAAATCACATACTAATTTTAACACCACCTACTTGTATTTTTAGTTTTCTAGATGTAAATATAGTAGATAATCAGTCATCGCCCCCTCCCTTAAAATGTGGTTCCAGCATGTATATTGCTTGAGAAATCTAGCTGGAATTCCCCCCCCTCCCCCCTTTCTCTTCCTTGTAAAGCATCTTTGGAGATTTGGGGGAAGCCAAAGTATTTGAGATGGGAGGGTTTTAAGGGAAGTCTAACCAGAGCGCCGGTCCCCAAACGGTAAAACTGCAGAGTTTAATGATGATGTTACCACATGCCTGTGAAGCCATCTCATCTCTTTGCATGGGTATATTTTGCAACCTATTTCTTTGTAAACTATGCTAATCAGTTTTCTTAAAAACCAAATTAGGCATGTTTAAATTAAAATGATACAGGGACTGTATACAAGGGAAAGTTACCAAACCTGTAGTCAAGATCGTCATTATTTACAGTTTGACTTTGTTTTCCTGTTCATACAATGATGCAACAGTCTTCTTGTCAAAGCCACAACAATTGAGCATTTGTTGAGTCACCGTCTGATGCCTGTTTTACATGTGTGTTTACTCAGGGTTGTGTTCTGTGTTTTTAGTGAAGCAAACAAGCAGTTTCCAGCATTACGGTTTTCCAAGAAAACTCAAAATAATTTGCCACTTCAAAATGAGTAATATTTGAATGAAGAAGTGGAATGGAAAATTTTTTCTCTCTGTTTGGAAGTGCCGCAGATGGGCTGCTCTGTCTTTCAGTTTCCATGGTGTCACGGATAAACATTATCGCAAGGGCTGGATGAGGCCAGTTTAGAGGTATATTTACATATCACGATGATGAATTGGGAGGAATATTTTTGTTTTGTTGTGCACTTCAGATACAGGGAGACCGGAGGATGTGCACATCGACCTCTACATGTCTGATTCAGTTTCCCTCCCCCAGTCGCCTAAATTTCAGTACAGATAATCCATCCATTCTCTGAAACCGCTTGTCCTATTCAGGGTCATGGGGGGTCTGGAGCCTGTTCTGTAGTCTATGGGCACAAGGCAGGGAGCAACCCAGGATGGGGCGCCAACCCATCACAGGGCACACTCACACACCATTCACACCTACAGGCAATTTGGCAACTCCAGTTAACCTCAGCATGTTTTTGGACTGTGGAAGGAAACTGGAGTACCTGCAGGAAACTCCGCAATGGCACGGGGAGAAAATGCAAACTCCACACACATGGAACCCTGGCAGAGACTTTAATCCAGGTCCCAGAGGTGTGAGGCGGCAGCGCTAACCAAAGCATCACAGTATCTAGTACAGATAATCCAGCTAGTTTAAAGACCAGTAGCATAGCAGATTGACTTCATGCCAGTTCATTAAAGACAAACAGAACTCAGAATGTGCACTTCACGTAGAAACTTGTATTATATTATAATAATAATTTTCCAGCAATACAAATCCTTTGGTCACATATTGGCACGTCATGAAGCACGTTGTGAGTTTGTTCGGTGTCGTGAACTCTCCCTCTTTGTGAGACAGACGGTGACGTGACCCCATAGTCATTTTTTGGAAGGAACGAATGAGCAAATGAAGATAATATACTGTCCTGAATCGCAGGTCATGCAAACCCCGAAAGCTACGCCGCTGAATGTGGAGTTGATGCTTTTCCCACAAAAGGGTAAAATCTCTCCCAACATAACATTTTAGACTTTATCACATGCAGGCATTACACTGGTAGAAGCTGAAGCTGAGTTTTGTAGGTTACCTGGTTGTGTTGGTGTGAACTCGTTTCTGTATATATCAAGGGCATAGGTTTGGTTTCAGCACTGGTAGGGACCAAATCAGCCCTGACCCCCCCCTGCCCCCCTAAACACACACGGTACTCCCTCAGTATTGGTAGTGACATCTCCCTGCTATCCATACCCAAATCGCCGCCTTTGGTGTATACACAACTTATTAAAAACTGTGTTTAAAAATGAAATGTAGCCTGTAATTACAGTACATTGCACCACTGTGTTGTGTTATTTTGCAGTACTGTTTTCATTTCAGATTACTCTGATGACATATTTTATGACAAGGATGCAATTCCCAGAATTAGTCTCTTTCTAAAATTTGAAGGAAAAAGAACTCTGAAATCGTGAGCAATGGACGCTAAAGTGATACACTTTAGAATTCTGTAACTAACATCTATTCCACCTGCTTTAACGTGAAAAAGGATAAAATGGCTGAATTTCTCCGCCTTTACATTGGTTCATCTTTAATCCATGGATTACTCATCGCTAGGCTAGATGTTTTCCCAACTTAAACCGTGAGCAATGATTTACCTAATTCCTTTCCCAGTCACCTTGGGAACTCGCAAGATGCAAATTGAGTAATAGTTTTGTTCTATTATGGCCAATTTGCCAAATGTTTTTTTGGCAGTGTCACTAAAAAATGTCTCAGTGTTCAAGTCTCTCTGTGGTAACCGCCCTTTTGAGGTGTTGAATTTTTTACTGATGCATTGACGAAGGCGATTTTGCAACTAAATCTTGATTGGGATAAATGTGTATATAAAGCACATGCATGTTTGTCAGTGGACAGTATCTTACTTCAAACTATTAAGTAAATTATGGAATGACACTAATTAGAGGCACAGTACCAAGGAGTATAATACTGGGATGTCTGTAGACCTCGATCCAATTGTTTTTATTATTGAAACTTGAGAACATGAAGAATGCAGAACTCTGACCGTGAGGTAAAAACACATGCTAAGTAGATTAACTTTTTGGGCAGAACCTTCATTTTATTCAAGGACAAGAGCTCAACGCAAAGTCTTGTGCATTTTGTGTATGATACAAAAAAATCCTTATTTTTCAAAAACGGCGAGGAGCTGGTAAATAAGAGTTTGATTGTAGGAATAGAAATGGACAGATGGATGACCTGGAATGCTCACAACATTGTATCGTCGTCTTATGGTGCGTAAAGGTTACTCTTGTCTGTAGTACAGGCAGATAGCTTGATTGACAGCGTTCATTTTGGTTAAAGTGCCTGTACGGAATTGGCTCGTATGAGCGCTGAACCGAAGACCTATCTTGACACCTAGTTGGCTACGCCATTTGTCCCTGAGTATTATTAAGAATGGTTCACGTGCAGGGACGAGAAACGCCCTGGATAAATGTTTTTGAATTTCAGCAGAATGTCCATCTGCGGCATATAACCGCATACACTGCACGTATTCACTGAGTCTTTGTCCCCTGCCTGTTGAATAAAAGTACTAGGCAGGAAGTTAATGCTGAGTGGAATGTGCTTTGGGCTGCCTCTCCACTGGATTCGGGCCTAGGGAAACACAGCCCGGCCGTTCAGAAGTCGGACTCCTTGCGTGGCCTTCTCTCCATCCAGCTCCGAAACCCAGTTCGTTCCATGATGTATTTGTCACGGAGTGAATTTTTCTGGGCCTGAAATTCAGACAGAGATCTTAATGAAGTGGTTACAGCATGGGGGAATAGTGTGTTATCAGTCCGCCGCTAACTTTATGCCCAGAATTTCTCTTTAAGATATCACGCTGATGCGTTACAGGCAAACTTCTTTTCTTCTCTTTTCGGGTTGAAACTTTCCTTCATGTGGTAGCAAATTTGACCTCAAAGTCCAGGAAGCCTTCAGTGGTACAGATCTTGGTCCCGTAGAGTCCTGACGAGAACTTGATGGGGGCGTTCCCAGCATTCTCATAGGTTAATTTGCACCAGCTGTTTGAAAGATTCTGGTTTTGAAAAATGCTGGCCTGGAAAGACGGCTTTGTTATGACAAGAGGAAGAATAAGGCATTACACAAGAGGCAGCCGGGGTCCTTGGGAGAAATGTGCTGCTCTCAAAACACAACAGATGTGTGATTATAATGTTTGAATGGAAAATAGAACATGCAGAGTACGAGGTAAAATGCTTTGTATTTTACTTATACCGTTTACACACATTCATTCACGAAAATCAACCAAAATGATAAAACACATAATACAATGGTTTGTATGTTATTTGTATGTTATACATGTGCTTCTTCCCCAAAATGAAAGAAGCTCTTATAATTTGCTGCTTGTAGGAATAGAAAATGGAAGAAATTGTGTAGTTCTTTGGTGTGCTGTTCTTTTTTGCCTGCCTTGCCAATTAGTCAGTAATATTTCTGTACTCTCACTCCTCTGTGATAGATAGCAATTTTTTCACTTCAAAATAAAGATTCCGGTTTAAATGTTTGTTTACTTTGTATTCGATTTTATCACACTGAATCAATCACATTGAACACTGTGTGCTAGTTAAAATTAACTTCTGTTTTGTTGAGAAACTGGTTTGGTATACTGTGGGGGGAAAAAACATTATTCAACATAAGATGCATGAAGGAAAATGTGTAGAAAATGTTTATCAGGTCGATACTATGCTGCAAATTTCCTGTTGACAGGTTTCCGGCATTAGATGGAACTCAGTTACGAGACGTTTGGAAAGGGAACAGCTGCATGGCCTTTGGGGGTACAGGGGAGTGAACCAGTCATAATGTTGTGTTTGTCGTTTAGCCGCTTGGCACATTCCTAGCAGACGCTATTACCCAAATAGACCCGCACAGCTTACGTCGGGCATTTATACAGCTGGACATGTTATCGAACAGCTCTGGATTCGATCCTCACTCCAGCTTCTGCCATACAGCAGAACTGCTCCTTACATCGTGAACCTTTAAAACATTTTCACCCTCCTGATTCCACAAATGTACAAAAAGAGGCCGAAATAACAGCTAGGAAATATGCAGAAAAGCAAACAGACGTTACACGCGTTTTTGCCCTGAATTATTACAGCCCCACAGTCTGTTTCTCGTAGATGTGTGCAGTTACAGCCTGGTTCATACCATGCTGTTACAATTAGGAAATTTTGGAGAACTTGCTTACAAATGCGATTCTTGCACATGATTAGGCTCTCAGGAGCATATTATCATCTGGTTTCAAAATTCTTAAGGGAAACCTGACTTGTAATACCTAAAAAAATAAATCTGGGATCTGGCTTACCTTGACCAGGCTTACATGGGAGTTTTCATTCATTTTAAATACGGGAAAAGTTTCCATTTATCTTGTTTCAGTGTTCTCACAACGTTCACATTTTATTTTGTCTGTTTCTGGAAGCTTTCTTATTGTCATGGGAAATGTTCAGATTGTGCTTAGTGGATATTTATATTGAAGTAGTAGCTTAATGACACCCGGATGATTTGATTAGGTCATAGTTAAGTGTAAAATACATTCTGTGGGTGTGTCTAATGTTGTTGGGGCTGAATTCTGATAGGTCAGATAAAAACCGACTTTCTTAAAATAAAAAAGTAAAAATTTTAGCTTCACAGGTAAATGGGTAAATGTATGTAGCACTATTTTCCTTTTTTGCATCCATGAGGTGTAGTTAAATTCAAAAGTGTTAAAATTTGAAAATAAACTGATGAATGACATGCATACATACTGATTTTGGGGTCCTAGTCTAAAATTTCTGGTTTTAATCAATTTGGAGACAATATTTGGGGGATGATGACAAAAATGTCAATGTGGTGGTCAGGTATACTTAGGTTTGCATGTCAAAAGGTATGACCCCAGGAAAACAATTACATTTCATCATAATTAAATGAGTATTTACTTTTAAAATTATGTTTGAAACTAGGCCTGTCGCGATAATTGGTATCGGCTTATCGAACAATACATGGAAATTACCTTGATAATTTTTCTGACTGCAATATCGGCAAACTGTGTTTACATACATGTTTATATTTTAGCCAGTCGTGCTGCTTCCGCTCTCTTGTCTGCTCGTTAGATGTCTGCGCAGGACTCAATTTTAAATCCCGCGCCCACAAGAGTGTCACACATCCACCCGCTCCTAATATTTTGTTCCACTCCTGCATCTTTTAAGTCTTGTGCCGCTTGCTCCTGGAGAAGCTTGTCATATAATAATAATAATACTTAAATTTTATTTATAATGTGCATTTCTCATACCCATTGCCCTGTTCACTCACCAACATGAATAACAGTTTGATAAAATAATAAAAAACATATTTGAGCAATACTTTATTAAATTTTTTAAATTATTTTTGCGGGATGCCGTGTATCATTTCTGTTCTCCCGCTTCAGCATTCAAAAGTGAAAATATATCTCACGACATACTCTATTCCCGCGGGTGCCGTGGGAATGCAGACCTCTGTGCAGCAGGCGCACGTTTGTGTATCACTAGATTTCTTTGTGTATCAGTAGTTTCTAAAACACTTAAATTCATAAAAGCAAATGTTTTCCCTCAGTATCACTACATAATTATGGTAGAACTTAAGATTTTCACAAAACAAAAAGGTGGTTTTACACTGTGCAAAGTTTTGATGGCATACCACAGCAGCACTAGCGCTATGCAGAAGCATTTGAAGAGGTAGCGCGCAGGCGCTATTCTGGATGACGGATCGCCAGCACAGGCAAAACCACCGTAAGTGTTGTCTGTTCATGTTTATAAAATTAGCATTATTACGGAGAACTTTATAACATCTTTTGTCCTTGTAGCTGCTAAACACACTCGATTAAAGCCATGAAGTTGTCTGCCTGCTACCTTAAGATTTCCAATGAGTAAGTGTTTGAGAAAATGTTTAGGCTAAAATCTGGGCTTATTCTACATTGAATGACAGTGCCAGTGCGTCTGTTCGTGCACATTGGTATTGTTGTTACCTGTGTTATCTAAAACTGAAATGAAAACAGATACTAAATAATTGATGAACTGAAATAAAAATTAAACTGCATTGTGACCGATGCAGAGAATAATAATTAGACAACTGTGAGTAACTCAGAACGTGCGCTTCTTTATTTTAACATTCTGTTCCAAATGTCCAGGAAGCCAAAGACATTCTCCCAAGACTCACTTCCTATCATTTAATTATGTAACGCTCTATTAACACTCCACCTAGTGTTCTGGCAGGAAACTAAAACTGAACAGAACAGTGATAGACTTTAAGACGTTAAGATGTTGTGGTTGCTGAGCTGTCCCTTTCTTCACCGCAACTTCAGTATTTATCGCTTCCATGGTATACCAAAACAGTTGCATGTGGCGTGCTCCACTAACCGAATATAATAAGCGTAAGGATATGCCAAATTTATACAGATTACTAACTTTTGGGCATCACAATACGCATCTCATTAATATTCTAGGCTACCAATATTCTATACTACTAATCTGCTTATCGAAAATAATATCCGTATAGTGCCGAAAAGCCTGCTTTTGTTATCTAAAACCCTGCAATGACACAGTTTGTTGTTGTCAAAATAAAATTAACCTAAATTATTTGGTTAGAGGACTGATTGGCTGAAGAGTCCTCACACCTGGGTTTGAACAGCTGACCTAAAGGTTACCCCAAAAACCTGCATACACACCGGCCCTTTGCGGATAAGATTGGCCACCCCTGATTTAGATTAATCAACCAAGCGACCAATAGTCGATAGATTAATCCATATAAAAATAGTTGTGGCAGCCTTAATTTTAAACAAACTGCGATCATACCGATAAGCACAATTCAGATGGTGTTTACAGTGGACTTACAGTACAGCACCTAAAAGCAAAGTTTAGAGATAAAATGGAAATCCAGACATGATTGCACAATTTCTGAGAGAGTTACTCTCCTTGCTATAGTTGTCCAAACAGTTAATGTTGGTAATGTGTCTATTTTATCTTTGTGAGAAACGTTTTTCTCTGCTATGAACTTCAGTGAATCAAAAAGCAGATGCAGGCTGTCTGATGGCCATGTCCAGGCCATTGTCAGAGTGTCCGCTGTCAACTCCCTTAGTGCAAATGTTACTCATCTTACCTAGCAGGGGTTTTGCCAGCTTTCTGGAAATAATCAATAAACAAAAACGTACTGAATATAATTAATAGTTAATAACTGTATAAATGTAACATTTCAAGTTGAAAAAGATGGGACACTTTTGTGTGTGTGTGTGTGTGTGTGTGTGAGAGAGAGAGAGAGAGAGAGAGAGAGACAGATTTTTCACGTGCCCCCCTTGGGGGAACACCACATGGCCATTGGCCCCAGGTAATTTGAGTCTGAGACTCCTGCTGTAGATAATGTTGTATCTCTCTGGTAATTTCTAGGATTATATACCAATAAACAGTCTGTAGGCCTATTTTGTTGAAATAATTTTTTTAAATGTTGTGAACAAGCACCTCCAGAATGATGTCAAGATGGAAACCAGACTTTAATTTTTTTAATAAATTTGGAATGAGTTTTAAAATGTGAATGGTAGTTCTTTGCTCTCTTACTATAGATTCAAGAATGATGAGTGAATGGCCCAGGGTTTGTGACTAGAAGGATTTTCGTGTTATGATTCTTTCACTGTTATAACCATCATTGGTGAACATATTTTCTGCTGATGATCATGTATGATGCATTTAACTGGCTTGTTTGGCAAATTAAAAATCCATAAAGCCATGCGCTTTGCTGAGCAAATTATGAAACGTTTCCATTACAACCATAGTAAAACTTGCAAAATATCGTCTGGCAAATAAAAAGTCAGCACACAGATTTTTGTCCTTAACCGAAGTGGAACATTACACATCTGCAAGTTTGTTTCAGTGTTGCCAGGCAACGGGAAGGCATTCTTTCTCCCGAGTCCTCCAGATCCAGTGAAGCAGGGATCTTCACACCACATGACAGCTGTGAGAGGAAGCAAATCTGAGATGATGACCCCAGTGTAGGCGAACATAAAGGCAGCTCAATTAGCGGCTTCTGTCTTGCATGCAGTGCAAAAAATGGGATTTTGGTGAATAAAAAAAAACAAAGCGTACGGACATGCAATATGACATCACTGCACACACGCTTCAAATTCAGTCCAAAGCTGACCACCCGGAGGTTGATTGTTCCTGGCAGAAAGACACCACTGCTGTCCCTTGAATGCCAAATAATTGCATTGAAAGATCTATCATTCTATCAACCATCATTTTTTTTAATGAATTAATATAATTAAGTTGCCATTGCATGACACTTCAATGGACCAGAATTCTATATTTGTTTCTGTATTGGATCATTTACCTGATTTATTGATTTAGTATTTCACACCATAACTGCATTGTTGGCAGGTTTCCCCTTGCATTTCTCAAAGCACCCGGTGCCAGTATTAACATCAGGCAAACCCTGCATTGTTGTGTGGGGTAAAAATGGGTGTCCTGGATGGTGCAGGATTTAATCCCATGAAGCGTGAGTTGACAAGACTCAGAGGTGGACATTTCAAGTACAGAAAGTAAAAATCCAAACCAGGATTTTGTTTGAACCACCCAGTTGAGTATAAAAAGTCACAGCCATAGAGTACTCAACTGGTTGGTTGAAACAAAATCCTGGTTTGGATTTTTACTTTCTGGACCTGAAATGTCCCCCTCTGCTCAGAGGAATAGAGATCCATCCTGAGGACACTGCATGTGCCATGTTCCATACTCAGGGAAGCTTTTCCACCTTCATTTGGGTTTTTATGAAGATTTCCTATCCAGTTTCATTTTTGTTGTGGTTGTTAAAGTAAGGCCAGATATTTGTTGCTGGTCAGCTGGAAAGGCTTGCGTTGAATAACGTGATGAAACTGGAAAGGTATTAAAGCTGATTGTGAATAGCACAAGTCAAGGAAGAGCAAAGGGAAGACTATAATTTACTTTTACTGCAATCTGTATTTTCAGCATTTGAGGGAGAAAAGAGCTTTTATTCCCATGCTTACTGTGGCTTTCAGATTTTATAAAAGTTGACAAGGCTTAAGGAAAGGTTGGGGAAAACGGTGACCATACTGTGTTAGCTGTGTGATATTTTAATGTAAATGGTACCAGACTTTTTATGGTAATTTATGCATGCCATAAACTTTTTAAAAATTCAGATACTTTTCTTTGTATGTGACTTTACCTTTAGGTTATTTGAAAGATGCAAATCTCTTCTTAAACCCTTTTGGGTGTGCAGTTGAAGCGTGCATTCATGGGAGCTGCAAAAAACAACTCAATTTAACTAAAAAATGAATAATAATGCAGGCATTTCAGATTTGTCATAGGAAACTGTTCTTCATTGGGTGGTGCTGCTGACTATTGCTGTTGTCAATCAATGAAGGGCAGCCTAGCTAACAAACTGACTCCTTATGTTTCTCCATATTTTGTCCCAGAATGGTTTTTTCCATCCTCTAGAGCAGGGTTCTTCAAATCTGGACCTCGATTCCAAATCCAGGCCATGTTTTCAGTTCTCCCAGGTAGTCAGTTTAATAATTACTGATTCTGATTGGCCACAGGCTTCACACCCGGCTCACAGGAAAATCAGCAGGGATCGGACCTCGAGGACCGTGATTTGAATAACTCTGCTCTAAAGCTTTGTTTCCCAACCTGGTTCACGGGCCCCTCAGACAGTTCACATTTTTGCTCCCTCCCAGCTCCTGGTGGGCTGGTGAGAGCAAAAACGTGAACCGTCTGTGGGACCCTGTGGCCTGGTTTGGGAAACACTGCAGTAAACCATTGCTTTCCTTCAAGTCAAACGGTAAACCGATTTTTAGGGAATTGTCGTCATTTTGACTGCATGTATGAAACGTGGGTTTTGTTTTCGTTTCTGTTTTCAAATAATAGATATATGATATATTTTCTCATGAGCCCTATTGGCTACTTATGACATTTTGTATTTTCACGTTTTTAAAGGAATTTTCCAGAGCGGTGTCGCTGTGTTCAGTTGGCATCCCTCTCCAGGTATACCAGTCCATCACTCTGAATACCAGTCCATCATTCTGAATACCAGTCCATCACTCTGAATGCTTAAATGCAAAGTAAAAATAATGGGAAAAAAAACCTTTTATTTTACGTCAGAGTCAGAGTGAAAAGCTAGTTATTGCACTTATATGGAAATGTGACAGCATCCTTGTGAACTTTAAATCCTACCTTTATTTTGGCTTTTTATTGCAGGAGTAAATGACACCAGCTGGTCCTAGATTTGGCTGACCGGGATTTATTGATGGGCAAATGTTCAGGCTTTTGGGAATGCTGCCTTTTTGTAACGGCCACGCTGTTTTTGACAGTGATTTCTTTAGTAACCTCTGGTGGATCAGTTTGGCAGGGAGAGACATAGATTTTACCTTTTCCAGACAGCTTACGTTGCAGACCTTTGTCTGTGAATGGCTTCCAGATTAGAGTACTTGTGCCAAGCTGGTTGGCATACCATTTCTTGTGAAGAGACATGTTGGCTGTTTTCGGTACCTGCTGTGAAGTTCTAAATTAAAAACCATACCAAAACTGTAGTTCAATTAATATCTATATTTCTTAATTTTTTGTTATTAATTCGATATCCAGGCAATGACCTTAAAGATTATTCAGCTGAAATGACATTTCCAGCACTCCACAGTCAATATTCAAAGTAATATGATAGTGATAATTATTGCAGAGTATTATTTAATGTGTATTTAATGTATATCTGCATATTTTGGTTGACTAGTTGTTCTTCTAAAAATGGAATTACTGCTAGCTTTTCTTGCAATATCACAAATTTAAATTACATTCATTTTTGCCTGAATAAACTTTAAACCTGATTTAATAAATATAAAACAATGTACACTGCACAGGTATCCATCTTATTGAGTAACGTCCGATTGCATTTATGTCCAAGGTCCACAGTAAATAATATTCACTGATCAAAGGATGCCTGAAAGTGGACATAGTGGGACGTTAGTGGGTGTGTCGCTTAGTGTAACAGGTGCCGGAGAATGGGCAACGCTGCCAGACGTATAATGACCCACTTTCCATATCTAACCTGTAATACAGTGCGCATACAGTAATGCATATGTCATGGACAGCTACAATTAGCCGATACAATGCAAATACACTCCCTCTACTGGGGTGTTTCATTATGTAAGAAAGAACTTATTGTACTGTGCAAAAAATATTTCTCCACAGCTTCAGCCGTTGTCTTCTTACTCGTCACGTGACTGACGGCAGATTTTATCACGGATGTCAGCTTGTCGGCAAGAGGCGTGGACCGTTTTTTTTGGCATTTAACGCACAGGTAGAGTCGATGTTTGGCAGTCTCCACTCTGCCGACGTGTTCTCACGCCAGGTGTGTGGTTGAAGCTGTCAGTTCTGCAGTGAAAACAGTGAAGCTGAAATAAGCCGGTGCTGTGTGGAATATTATTTCTTCGGTAAACAACTTTGAGGAATGTGGAATAGATTTCTGGTAAGATAATACATTTTAAACACGACTTTAAATGTTATTCATATGCCACACATGTGACTGTGTACTGGGAGTGGTACAAGACCAAGTGGTGGACCGCTGCCATGTTCAGTCATCCGTATTGTATAGCGTTGGCTCTGTGTTACAGCTCCCTACTGCTCCTAAGTTAGGAAAACTTTTCTAGAATTTTCTTCTCTGTTTTTTCAGCTACTTCTTAGTTGTCTTGCTTCCAAAGGATACATTTGAGTCCATTAATATGGCTGTGTCGGCTAACGTATAGGCATGTTTCATTACAGTAACGGTATTTTTAAGTTTCATGGCAGTTTGCTCTATGCACTCCAATACATAACGTCATGTCGAATATGTGACATTCTACTTACAGAAATATGGAAGTCACTTACAGCGTAACATATTCAGCAGTCAGGACTTTTAAGAATATTGTGTGTGTGAGTGTGGATGTCCTGAGATGGTATGACCAGGGTCTTCCCCTGCCTCAGCTGCCCTCTCGCTATTTGGGACAGACTCCAAACTCACTATAACCCTGCACTGAATTAGTAGTTGGAGCATGGGTGTATAGAAAAATAAATGCATGCATAGTATGGCATCATGTAAGGTTAGGAATTAAATTAGGAAATAGGTAATAAGTTCTAGAACTGTTATAGACTACGTAAGACTGTTAATGTAATAGACTGAGAACCTACGAACCAGTCATATACTTTATATAAAGATGGATTGTGTTACAATTGTTGCAATCACTGTACTGATTTCTTGAATATATAAGTAATGACTATGTTTTTGAATTGTTATTGTCTTTGCAGCTGCCACAGAAGGAGTGGTCAATGGAGGGGAGGATTTCTTTCAGAAGGTAAGAGTGAAGCATCACTTATAATGGTTTGTGTTGGATGAGCATCGCACTTTATTGGAATCAAGCAGGCATAAATCACTGGCGTGCATATTGAAATAGTCAGCCTTGCGGATAAAAGTGAAATTTTATACTCTGCTATTTGTCTAATTTGAAAGAGCTGGCGTTTTGATGGATTTTTTGGTATGAAGGTATAATCCACCCTTTACTGTTTTCTTAGTGCTGTTTAGACACGACATGGCAACCGAATGAAATGAAAGGCCGGGCAGTAGTGAAATTGTGATTGCGATGCTCTGTCAGAGCCTGTGTTCGTGCATCGGTGTCGGTCCTGACGGCTCATAGCCCGGAGTGGCACCGGCAGGCGAGAAAGGCTGCGTGAGCGGAGCCTTTATGTCCGTGCCAAGGAAAGCAAGAACCCAACGTGTTTTTACTCCTTTTCTGAGTTCTCCACAAAAGGCTCTTAGCTAAAGTCTTTGGGGAGCCTAATTGGCGGAGGGCGGAGAACAACGTCCCGGGGCCTCGTGTGACGGGCTGTCGCTTTGAGGGAGATCGAGGACGGGGCTGCAATTTAACAGCGGGTCTCCCGTGGAAGCGCGCCGGCAAAAAATCTCTTTAGGATAAATAACCAACCAGAAACGTGCGGACATTTGCACCGAAGTCGTCCCGTTTGCGTAAAAAGAAGCGGGTGGGAAAATAAACCGCGGCACGGCAGTGGTCTCAGTACCGCTATACGGGACAGCGCCTGGCACTGCCCGGGTTGTTTGGTGTTTTAGCTGCAGAAGTGCGAGGGAATGTCGGGCTCGGCTCTTTCGGAATATAAATCCTCCCTATAGTCATGTGCGCTTATAAATCGCAGCGTAAATTGATAACTCGTGAAAGTAAGGAATGTGCTAAACGGGTCGGCAAAACGATACACTCGAATGGTTATAATTTTAACAGCCTTGTAAACAGTGGGTCACCCCGGCAAGGGTGCCAAAGATGTAAAACTATACTTTATTTAATCAGTCGCTTTAAACACCTGACCCTGACTTTTTTTGTAAGCCTGCACCTTCATGTAATTGATGGATTAACGTGACATTCGTATGTTTATGTAGGAAATACCTGCAAGCTAATGCTCTATGACGAATGTAAAAATAAACTAAAAGAAACCAATGCTTGATCTCCAGTGTGGAGAAAAACATTGTGAATTGATTTCAATATCCAATGTGTCTGGCAATGACAGTATCTTTGTGCAATCAGTTTTAACAGTTATGTAAACTTATTGCATTCTCCATTCCAAAATGTAAATCTCATCCCATCATAAGAAAAGGTACTGTTTATCATTCATTCATACTTCTAGGCGTCTAAGACCCTTGATTTGCAACAATATAATGTAACTTTTCCCAAGGATTTGCCTTGATTAACATGCTTAAGTGAGATTTGTATTTTCCACAAAGGTTTGCATAATCATGTTGCCTAGTCACCTTATACCATATGTGACTTCTGCTTTTGTTGTTTCATTTCCACACTCTCTGGCAGACATTGTCCTGTTTGATGGCTGTTCTGTAGGAAAACTGTTACTTTTTATAGTTTTGTCATTGGGCCATGTAAGCTGTGAACGTGCTGTGTTCTATGCAGGAATGCCGCATTCCTCCTTTCGGCTAATGTCTTCCATGTATTATGACCATGTGTTCATCGCCTCAGATGATTAGCAAACAAACGTTTGTTGCGAAACATAATTTGAAACCGGAAGGAAATAATAAAAACTGGTGTTGTTGAAATGAATGGTTTTAATCACCCATTTCATGGGGCTACATGCAAAGATAAACCACCTTACGAAGAGCTTTTTCATTTTATTTGATCTGTTTTCAGATCATTTTTCTGGGGCAGTCTACCTGGGCCATTGCAGGTTTCTCCAGTTCTTACAGTTCCAGCACTGGATCTTTGTAATTGTCACTGGTGTAGGAGACAGTTTGATATTGGGGGGTGGGGCCATGTCACTGTTCGTCAATTCCTTTGCCCTTGCCCTTACTTATATAATTCTTATGTTCTTTTTAACACTTTAATTTTGTATTATTATATATTTATTTTAAAATTATTATTATTAATATTATTAATATTATTATTATTATTATTATCCATCCATCCATCATCTACTGCTTTTCTGGGTCGGGTCACGGGGGCAGCAGTCTCAGCAGGGGAACCCAGACTTCCCTCTCCCTGGCCACTTCACCCAGGTCCTCCGGAGGGATCCTGAGGTGATCCCAGGCCAGCCGAGAGACATAGTCCCTCCAGCGTGTCCTGGGTCTTCCCCGGGGCCTCCGCCCAGTGGGACATGCCCGGAACACCTCACCAGGGAGGCGTCCAGGAGGCATCCTAAGCAGATGCCCAAGCCACCTCATCTGGTTCTTCTCGATGCGGAGGAACAGCAGCTCTACTCTGAGTCTCTCCCAAATGACCAAGCTTTTGACCCTATCTCTATAGGAGAGCTCAGCCAGGAGAAAACTCACTTTGGCCACTTGTACTCACGATCTCGTTCTTTCGGTCACAACCCATAGCTCATGACCACATGTGAGGGTAGGAACGTAGATCGTAAATTGAGAGCTTTGCCTTTTGGCTCAGCTCCTTCTTCACCATGACAGACCGATGCAGCGCCCACATCACTGCTGACACCGCACCGATCCACCTGTTGATCTCTTGTTCCATCCTACCCTCACTCGTGAACAAGACACCAAAAGGCTGAGGAGTGTGATCCCCCTATAGTTGGAACACACCCTCCTGTCCCCCTTCTTAAAGAGGGGGACCACCACCCCGATCTGGCAGTCCAGAGGCACTGCCCCCGATGTCCACATGATGCTGCAGATGCGTGTCAACCAGGACAGCCTTAAGAAGAGCCTTAAGGAACTCCAGGCGGATCTCATCCACCCCCGGGGCCTGGCCACTGAGGAGCTTTTTAACCTCCTCAGCGACCACCGCCCCAGAGATAGGTGAGTCCACCCCCAAGGCCCCAGACTCTGCTTCCTCGTTGGAAGGCGTGTTGGTGGGATTGAGGAGGTCTTCAAAGTATTCCCTCCACCAACCCAAAACGTCCTGAGTTGAGCTCAGCAGCACCCCATCCCCACCATAAATAGTGTTGATGCTGCACAGCTTTCCCACCTAGAGCTGCCAGATGGTGGACCAGAATTGAAGGAGTTGAAGCTACTTCTGACAGGGGATTCTGCCAGACGTTCCCAGCAGACCCTCACTATACGCTTGGGCCTGACAGGCCTGACCGGCTTCCTCCCCCACCAGCGGAGCCAACCCACCACCAGGTGGTGATAGGTTGACAGCTCTGCCCCCTCCTCACCCGCGTGTCCAATACATGCGGCCGCAAGTCCGATGACACGAACACAAAGTCGATCATCGATCAAATAACAAAACACCACTCGGGTTCAGATCGGGGGGCCCATTCCTCCCAGTCACGCCCCTCCAGGTCTCACTGTCATTGCCCATGTGAGCATTGAAGTACCCCAGCAGAACAAGAGAGTCCCCAGGAGGAGTGCTCTCCAACACCCCTTCCAAGGACTCCAAAAAGGGTGGGTATT
>JAODKC010000045.1:10787063-10839323 GCA_026777985.1 Mormyrops attenuatus
TTCTTTTTGTTTTATTTATCATCTAACTCTTAATTACACCTCTCAATCAGCCCCTCTCCCCCCTGGTGGGGGGGGGGGGGGGGGGCCCCCCCACCAGTCTGCTTTTAAAGTGGCGTGGAAGCTGTTACCGCATTCAGTTCAGGCATTTTAATGTTAATGGAGTCTGGAAGCTAGAGGTCATATGATTGAGTTTACATGGGTCGTCAGCAGTGTTTATGTGCTGGTTCTTTCCAGCCTCTCGTGGAAGCCTGTTTTACCAGACCCCCGCATGCCCTGTGCGGGCGTTGAAGTACCTCGCCGCTGCCAGGTGGTCTGAAGTAATGCACCAAACCGGCGCGGGCATTACCCTTCCAGGCAGCACTGTTTTGAGCGTAGTTGGATCGTTTCGGATGTGTTTATCCCGGTGTAATGTTGCGCCGCTCTCCACTGAGCTGACCGTCTGGGATTTCTATGCATATTGGAACATTCAGTTGAAAGAAAAATGTAAATGCTGCAGTATTTATAGGCTTTTGTAAATAATATCCTTCACTCTTGTTCTTTTTGTGAAGTGATGTTGGACAAGTGCTTGATAAGCTTGGTTTAGATATATTATTTGAGACACCAGCACTGAATAATATATATATATATGTGTGTGTGTGTGTGTGTGTATATATATAAAATTATTTTTTAGTTAATACTGTGGGTCTTCTACTAAGTGTCCCTTTTATTGCAGAAAACACTGTATTTAGATGCTGCCATGCAGCACTGACTGAATGACAGCGAGAGCTGTAAATGAATCTAGATCACTTTGAAGAGTGAGCATGATCTAAGGTCTCAAGTTCATGTTCGCTGCAAAGTTGTTTGCTCACGGTTGGCTCTCAGGGTCAGAGGTTATTTAAATTCCAGCACACTAGTCAATGTGTGCGTGTATTCGTTGGCAGATGGCCTTAAGCAGTGCGTAAACAGAGAAGCGTTGCATAATCGGTTTCGGTTATCTTATGAGCGTACATCCCAAACATTTCTGCTAATTAAGTATGTGAGAGTTTTTCATTGCCGTGACATAAGGGGACCACATACACTGCATAGCTAGGAATGAGTCTTTTTCTTTGCTCTTAATTACTGCAGCCGGTGCACGGCACTGCTTAGTGTTACTGTATGTCAGTATCGGTCAGGGTTATAATGAGGGCAACTGGCGAGTTATTTAAATTGCTCTTCGGGAGTATGCCTAGTTGAGTTTTGAGATGCCCAGGTTGATGCTTGATGTTCCGTATTTCCTATTGAATTGAATGTCTTATTGATTTTTTTAATTAAATCTCATCTAATGACAAAGCAAAATGTTTTTTCATATATAGAGTCTACAATACCTCTTGTACTTGCCGGGAACATGTGACCTTACAACACTGCCATTGCATGTCAGTGCATGTTTGACGGTTCTTGGTTTTACTTCATTAACGTAAGTGACCGTTATAACTTGATTTAATTTATATTTTTGCCTGCAACTTGTGTGATGGAAAGCTTTCCGAAAACTATTCCACAACATAAATAACGGCATGTAAATTATGAGCAGATCAGCTACATGATCCTTGATGGTGCATGTGAGGTTATATGGATTGCGAAGTGAGATGGGCTGCATCTGGTGATTTGCTAACTCATAGTGTTGTGTTGGTTGTCTATCAGCATCACCTTCGGTATTACTCATATTGCATGTAGGTCTGAAACTTGGCCACCTTGTTGTTAGATGGGAATCATTCCCACTGATGTCAAAGGGACATGGAGATGTTTCTCCCAACCTTTTGCAGTCTTGGCAAAGTCTGCCCTCTGCTCTGATCCATCAGCTGCTGCCTGCACTGGCTTGATAAGATGATACCCCCCCGATTTTAAAATGAACAGACATAAACAGCGCCTTGAAGAGGTCACAGAGGGCACCATAAACCCAGACACAACAATAATGAAGATCCGAATATTTTAGCAGGTTGTCTTCTGTGCCTAAAATTGACCTATGGACTTCATCAATGTCGTTTATTTATTGCATCAAGAAAATCCAATGAATCCAAGTTGATGGAAAGATCCAAAGCCATTCTATATCTTTCCACCTTAGTCATATGTAGGCCATAATTCCTAAGACTCGTAGACCCATCTAATGTAGGTCCTACATTCCCTTGGCAAATTCAGCTCTGACAAGCAGGGAGTGGCTTCTGCAGAATGGTGCCTTTGCCTTTGATTTGCCAGTTTTCTGGATAAACAAGCGAAAGCACGTTATTTAGACACATCCTTTGAAATGAAGTCGTATCTCTCTTCAGGGTGACCGTCTTCACTGTCATTCTTAGATCTTTTAGGCTTATCTATTTCCGCTCTCTTTTCAATCAGAAAAGCTTTTTACGTTACTTCATTTGGAGGGTAAGGATGAGAGGTGCTGGAGGGATGGGCTGTAAGAACCAGTGATAAACAACTGGATGTGAATTAGACGATACTGTTTATCACACAGCAATGTAATAATGTACTGCAGAAGATTGCATCAAACTGATGTGTCCTGGACTTTGTGTGCAATCTAAAGTATGAAAAGGTCAAATTATTATTTTAAATATTACAAGCCATTTAAGAATGTTTGTTTTAATTGAGTGTTAAAAAAATAACCTTTCTTAAACTTTGTGGAAATTTTACATACAGTTCATGAGCATCACGGGCGTTTTAGCCCATAAGATAATTGTAATCAGTGATTAGATTACTGCAGGAAGGATCGAGTTCCTTGGATATACATCATATAAAGTGCTGAAATACTGAAATATTCAATGTCAGATTGCATCTAATAACATATTTATGAGTTTTATACATGAGAGCATCATGGTTACAAGTACACTATATAGACAAAAGTATTGGGACAAGCCTCTTAATCATTGAGTTCAGGTGTTTCGTTCAGACCGGTTGTCACAGGTGTATAAAATCAAGCACCTAGCCATGCAGTCAGGTTTACAAATATTTGTGAAAGAATGGATCGTTCTGAAGAGCTCAGTGAATTCAAGTGCTGAACTGTCATGGGATGCCACCTTCGCAAAGTCAGTTCGTGAAATTCCTTCTCTGCTAGATATTCCAGTCAGCTGTAAGTGGTATTATTGCAAAGTGGAACAGCAGAAACTCAGCCACGAAATAGAAAACCACATAAAGTAACAGAGCAGAGTCAATAAGTGCAGAGGGACATGGTGCTTAAAAGTCGCCAACGCTCTGTTGACTCCATAACTGCAGAGTTCCAAACTTCCTTTGGCATTAACCCCAGAACAAGAACTGTGCATCGGAGCTTCATGGAATGGGCTTCCATGGGTGAGCAGCTGCATGCAAGCTTAACATCTCCAAGTGCATTGGCTAGTGTCAGATGGAGTGACGAATCACGCTTCTGTCTCTGACAGTCTGTTGGACGAGTCTGGGTTTGGCAGATGCCGGGAGAATGTTACCTGCCTGACTGCACTGTGCCAGCTGGTGGAGGAGGGATTATGGTATGGGGTTGTTTTTCAGGGGTTGGGTTAGACCCCTAAGTTCCAGTGAAGGGAACTCTTAATGCTCCAGCATACCAAGTCATTTTGGACAATTCTATGCTTCCAACTTTGTGGGACCAGCTTAGGGAAGGCCCTTTTCTGTTCCAGCATCACTGTGCCCCAGTGCACAAAGCGAGATCTCTAAAGACATAGCTGGGTGAGTTTGATGTGGAAGAACTTGACTGGTCCTCAACCCCATCGGACACCTTTGGGATGAACTAGAATGGAGATTGCGAGCCAGGCCTTCACATCCAACGTAAGTGCCTGACCTCACAAATACTCTTCTGGATGAATGGGCAAAAATTTCCAGAGACGCACTCCAAAATCTTGTGGAAAGCCTTCCCAGAAGAGTGGCAGCTGTTACAGCTGTAAAGGGGGGACTGTAGTAATGGCCCGGTGTCCCAATACTTTTGTCCATATAGTGTATGCCTGTTAAGGCAGGGTTATGGATATAGTCCCTTGGTTATTTTCTGTTGTTGTTTTAGAGTATAACTCAATTCTCAGATATCCATTTTTTTAGGGTTGTAGCAATGAATGTCTTTTAAGTAGCTCTACACCTACAAAACTTTGATAAACCTGACAGTTTTTTGTGGAAGATTTTTAAGCTTGTGCAGAACATATACGTTTATTTATTTTTTTATTTTAAGCATATATACCATACAAAATGGATACTTAACTTTTAAAAATAATTTCATGTTTTTCACATGACCGAGACATCTGTCCGACCACCTCTGGCTGGACGTTGATCTCACCATTTACACGAAAAGCGGGAAAACAAGTTGGCTGACATTTTGTCCTCTTGTTCCTTGGCATTGCTCGCCAATCCAATTTGAGTCCATCAATAAATCTTAAGCCCTTGTAGTGTACTTTGCGAGAGGACAAGAGCCCGGGGTTCTTACTGATGTCTTTACTCTCCGTGAAGTAAAAAGCAGCGTGCAGCAGCTGTGAAAACACCGTCTGGCCTGCACCTCTGTGGCTTCATCTCTCTCTCCTCACTGCGTGGCAGCTGTGTCTCCTGTGGTTGCCATGGCGACCTGCTAGGCAGCTGGGCCGCTCTATCCTGTATGCTCCTGAGTCAAGCGCCTTTTTATGGGTGTTAGGGAATTTAAGGCTTCTCGCTTTTTGAGACCCGTGTCCTTGTGTCAGCAGATACTTCTGTGGACAGTGGCATCAAACCTTCGTTTCCAGGGGCTTAAACTGGCCCATCTGATTTTGTTGCAGTCTTAACATGAGGGTTCTGTTACCCTACAGGACAACGGGTGGTCACCATGGCAACAGAATTGTTGGTGCAGTAATTGCAATTCCTCAGCTGCAAAGCTAAAGAGACCCCTAGGATACTTTCAGGGAAAACTGTCTGAAACGTTTCTGAACAATGTCCATTATGACTTCCTCTCGAGGTATAATGGCCCTGTAATGAATATTTAAATAATTTAGAAACACACTCATTTGCTCGTTTTGGAAACAGAAATATGGTTGGCCTCAGTGCAGGGGTCTGGTTCCTGTAGACGAGGGGTTATAACTTTGGTGCAGGTCTGATTTCCTGATGCCAATCACCGAAGCATAGCGCCATATTCCCCCACTGGAATGTTCTTCACTGGAAAAATCAATGGATAATCTATAAGCTTTGCACACAGCACTTATCAGAGGCAATGCTGTAGAATGGCTGACTAGCTTCGCATCCAGAGGTCCTTGGTGTTGTGATTACTGGTGGTGATGATGATGATTAGTGGTGCTGATTTCATGAATCAGTTGCAATAGTAGGGGTGGTACCCTGATGTCCTGGATAAAATTGCCCACTGTTGCCCTATCAAATCATCCCTTATATCTAAATGGTGAAATTAGTAGTTCAACCGTCACTAACTGAATATACTGTTCAGATTTGATGCCATTGGGTGAAGGATGTCCATGGACTCTCATATTCAGTATCTACAGGCCTTGTTTTAATCCAGACTTAGTTCTTAGTTCAGACTTAATGCAAACCTATTGAATTTCAAGTCATGTGTCTTTCATATTTAGTTCCTTAGTTGATCCAAATTGACCTTTTCTGGTTAATAACTAAATTTTGTTTATCGATATGAGATGGTTTTGTCCAAAAAAAACCTCAAGTGAGGATCAGAGAGCAGGGTCAGACAGTCCCTGGAGCAACTGGGGCTAAAGAACTTGCTCAAGGGTCCAGCGATGACATCACTCTGTGAACCACTGGATTTGAATCAGCAGCCTTCCAGTTATGAACTGAGTCATAAGCTGCAGAGCCACAAACTGCATAAATTCCTAGCTTTAAGGTATTGCAGGAAGGCCCTACCCCAGAATCGAACCTTTGGGGTATGAGTTCATGTCCTTAACTACAAAACTGGGTCAATAGAAATGGACTATTTTAAACTAGGAAAAACTGACTTAAGAATGCTTTCACATTCATATCACATGTTATGTAAATGTAGGTATAAATCAGAATGTTGGAAACCTAAAGCATCCCATGGTGTTTTAGAGTTCAAGGGTCAGAATTGATAAGAACAAGTCACAGGGGTTACCTATATCTGTGTTACTTGTGTTCTCAGTGCATAAAATCAGCATGTTAACCTTCAGCACCCTAAGATTGTCGATAGTCCACCTCTTCACCCTGATGTGTGGAGCCTGTGTTCCTCCCAGAAGCCCCTGGGGATCCTTAAAATTTGAGTGGGGGCTTTGCTCTGTATGTCCGCAAATGGTTGTGCAACAATTTAAAGTATGTAGTAGAAAAACAGATTAGTTTCCTGCATTGCACAGAGTGCAGCCAGAATGTGTCTGTAACGGTCCAAAGCAATAGGATTCATTCCCATTCCCAACTCCCCATCACTGTTAAGTTTTTTTTTTTCGTCTCATCTTTATAATATTTGCTTGAATTCTTCAGCAAAATGCCAGTGTTCTCGTGATCATTAGGGTTTCTTTTTTACCGCCTACAGCTGCAGGGCTATAAACAGAGCTGTTAAACTCGCGTCATTCTTCCTTTATTTCTGATACTCTTGCCAAAATTCAAAACATTAGAGGATAATAATGTGGCAGTTATATAATTTTTAAAAAGGAGTTGTACAGTAGATTCATGGGTTCTGTTAAATAATTTTGGGTTCTTGCTATCTTACCTGCCAGTAAAAAAGGTAAGTTTTTTGAAGAGTAAAGCACTTTGTCGATTTGGTGTAATGGGAAATAATGCAGACTGCCCCATTCTGGTAGAGGAGTCACTGCATGACAGCTCTGCAGCCTTATTCTCCTGATCTTGTGGCATTTCACTGCCTATCTGGACACTTTCCTTTGCACTGTAGTTTCCCGGCCAGGCTCATCCACATTACGGGGCCTCAGGGCAGCCCCAAGTCACGGCAAGTGATGATGGGCCCCGAGCAGCCTTACCGTGGCTCATGGGAGGCCAGGGCCCGTCATCACTTGACATAACATATAGTGGATATCTGGCACATCTATGACCCATGCTGGTTTCAGACTTGTTGCCACTCCCTGGGCTTTGGCCCCAATCCCTCATAGGAGTTTTACTTAGAGAAAAATGTTCTGAGGGCAGAAGGGAAAATGGTTGGCTCAGAGAGATAACCAATCAGATTGTGGAGGAAATGGGTCCAAGCAACTAGATAAGGCGGGACCAAGACATCTGACTGGTTGGTCCTGCCTCCTCTAGTTGCTTGGACTCACCTCCTCTACAGTCTGATTGGTTATCTCTCTGAACCAATCATTTTTCCTTCTGCCCTCAGAACATTTTTCTGTAAATAAAACTCCCACTAGCGTTCACTGGCCACAGGGTGCTCTTTCTGGGAGTTTCCCTGTTTGTTATTAAGATTACACCCAGCTATTCAAGTAATCAAATAATCTGCCTCCATTCAGCAGGGGAAAATCACGCAACATTGCCGATAATGCAGGCAGTAACAGTCGCCGTGCGCCTCAGTGGAATGGGCTGATGGGAACTTTATGGTTTTTCTTAACGTTATGAAAATATGACTCATTAGACACACCCAGATCTGGTTTTAATTCTCTTTTACCATGTACATTTAGAATTCACACAAGTGAAATTATTAAGACTTCTATTTGTTTAAACACATGGGTTTTTAATATAATTTTCTCCCCAAACTAGTCATTAAAAGCTATGCAAACACAGCTGCAAATAAAAGCGAATTCCACCAGGTAGACAGAATTGTGCAGAAAGGGTTATTTTTGGTGCCATTTTTTGACCGTTTTTTTGTAAATCTGAGTTTGCGAGGCCACAGAGGCCGCCGGTGGCCACAGGCACACTGCACCCCTGGGCTCAGTCCACCGTTCTGTAAGCAGCACAGTTTAGGAATGTGGGACGGGGAGGTTAATTTCACTAGTTCCTGGGAATGGTGGATGGATTGAGTGTTCAGTAAGGACCTCATCCTGCTTGTGTTTAATTTAATATGTGGCAAATAAAGCTTAATTTCATTTCAGTTAAATTGTATTTTATTTTCATTCAGTTCAATTTTATTTCCTTTTTCATTTCATTTCATTTAATTTCAGTTAATCCATGTTACTGTGCTATAGTGTACTCATATTCCTGTCATAACATCATTACATAACTGATTACATTTAACATTTAGTTAATTACCAGTAATCACTCCTTTTATCCAAAGCAACACATACATGTATACAATGTTTCACTGGAGAACTTTTACGTGCTTCCAGTTTTTCCCCTGAACCTGAACTGATAAACTTCTGGTTAATGTGTATAACGAGTACACTGACTACCTTTCGATTACACGATTCATCCATTTCATGCTGCTTATCCAGTAAAGGAGCCCAGTGTAGATGACGTCACTTTTAAGCCATGTGGTTTTATTGCTGTATTAGTAATGTGTCCTTCCTTGCAGTCCTTGGCTCTAAGATCGAGTGAAGGAGGAGCCGTCTCAGGTGACGGGAACTTGCAGATGATGCCAAGCAGTCCTCCCCTCGCTGGGCCGCAGTGTTTCGGGCCTCGGCGGAGGGGCCGCGTTCACCAGAGCCGGCCCGCCATCTGACGCTGTGTAAACTTGAGAGAGTGCCCACCTTCCCTCCTGTGCAAACCGCATGGAATGGGCACGCTCCCTCGCCATCCTGGGATGGCTTTTTCATAGCTGCACTGGCCAGCAGGGGGTGTGCTGGTCCATATCCCCATCCCTCAGCCCAGTTTCCCCAGTGATTATTATGTCAATTGTCTATTATTAAAATAGCCACATTGCTGGTGGGCGCTTCAGCAAGGCCCTTAACTGGCTAAAAAATGCTCCAGGGCCACAGACAAATGGTCTGACCCTGCACTCAGACCCCAAGCTTTGCTCTGTGTGTGTGTCTGTGTCTGTGTGTCTGTGTGTCTGTGTGTCTGTGTGTGTGTGTGTGTGTGTGTGTGTGTGTGTGTGTGTGTGTGTGTGTGTGTCTCAAAAGGGGAGCACTATGGGATATGCAAAAGGAAGCATTCTGATGCCTCGTACTTGTACAAATTCCAAATAAATGCTCCACATGTGTGGAGTTTGCATGTTCTCCCCGTGTCCTCAAGGGTACTCACAGCCGTAAAACATGCTGAGGTGAATTGTAGTTGCCAAATTGTCTGTAGGTGTGAATGGTGTGTGTGTGTGTGCCCTGTGATGGGTTGGCGCCCCATCCTGGGTTATTCCCAGCCTTGCACCTGTAGCTTCCAGGATAGACTGCAGATCCCCCCGCAACCCTGCATAGGACAAGCGGGTACAGAAAGTGGATGGATGGCTTCATATCATTATTATCATTTTTAATAAAATCAGTACAGATGCATGATTGAGCAGTTCTAGATCTCACTGATTTAACAATGAATTCTCATTGTCCTTTTCAAACATTGTTATCCCAATGGAATCTATGTAACAAGTCACTGATTATTGGTGATGTACCATGTCAACATTTAACTTAACTAGCCAAGGTCAACGGGCTGCAGAGCTGAGGGAGAGGAATCGCTGCATTGGGCTGTTTTGCGTGCTACATGATGTGTATAGTTAAGCCCCCGGATCAGGGTTAGGAAAAGCCTGGTAAAGAGAAATTCTGGGGGAATGGAGTCATGTGGGAGTAAGTCCAGCAGCACAAAGATAACCCCTCTGCCTTGATGTTTACATTTTAACCTTCTAATACATAGTTAAAGCCGTGTTTATAATACTTTATGAATGCATTATAATGCGTTATGAAGGTATCTACAATGCATTATGCATGACTGCTTTAAGTGTAACCCATTTATTAAACTGACTTTCCACATACAAGGTGAACGACGTAGCACATTAATGCTAACATTGTTACTTTGTTACATTACTGTATTTGTGCTTGATGTTGTTTATTTCAGTGAGACAATGTTTTTATTTTGACTTAAATTTTTTGGGGTTAGAGTATCTTATGAGTTCTGTGTTGGGATTAGTTGAAGAGCAGATTTCACCACAGGATACGTTTGTGAGAGAATTTCTGTGGACTTGCACTTCCTGGCACTGTAACATATGATGAGGAAGTCTGACACAAAAACAACAAAATACAAAATTTCGATTCTGACACGAGTTTGACCAGCGTCTGATGCAGATTTCCCCCAATTTTCTGTTTTAAGATCCTCACATCAAAGTGTGCGGCAAGAAGGACAACGTGAAAGAGGCAAAGGAGAAGATCATGTCCGTCCTGGACACAAAAGTAAGCGTGTCATGTCGCCTTTGTGCTCGCCGCCCCATCCCCGTGCCCCCACCCCCCTTGCCCGGACTTGGCGCAGCCCAGTCTGCTCCTTCCTCCCACCTGTTCTGGATTTGACTCACACGGACTGGAGGAAGTGCAGTGCGTGGGGGGGCGGAGGGCCCCCCATTTCTCCCAGTTTAAAAAGACCGCATGGATGCCACATGTACCACCCACCATGCGAGTAGTCTGACCCTTTCAAATTACACACAGGCTGCGTAACTGTAACATTTCTTACCCCAGCCTCATCATATACACAAGTTACAGCACCCCTACACCTGCCCTACTAAAGGGGGGTGATCCTTAAGTTTTTTTTTTTTTTTTTAGGGGGGAGGTCTAAGAGGGGCCAGTGGTGGCTTAATGGTTAGGGAAGTGAACTTGTAATTGTAAAATTGCAGGTTCGAATCCCCGACCAGCAAGGCACCACTGAGGTACCCTGAGCAAAGTACCACCCCCAAGCACTGCTCCCCGGGCGCTGAATTAGCTCTGGGGGCCAATCAGCTTTCAGCTGGGACCAGAGATCATGTGGTCCCTATATACCTCCTTCACTGGAAGACCACCACCTCACTCCTGATTGCATGCTTATTTTACCAGGCCCTAGAGGGGTCTCTTCTATACATACAGGAGGAGTTTTAAATGTGTTTGTAATGTTGCTAAATCCTTGTTAAGCAACCACGCTGGGAAGGGTGCCACGGACAAATGAAATTAACTAAGTGGAACTGAGTTACAACACGTTTCAGAAAATGTGGGATAAAATCTGAAGCTGGTGCTTTTTTAGTACTTTGATCTATAACTGAAGCATTTCTTGGTACCAACAAACATGGTTAAAGGTTTTTAAAAATAAAGACAAATAAAGGAGTCACGGCTGCGGGTTCGTGTACGTTAAGTCTGCCTTGTTTCAAGAATCTCACTACTGCACACTGTAGAGCTGCCTTCAGTGCGGTGCTGTCTAAAGTGCCGGGGAAATGATAGGGTGTGGGACCCGCTGACCTGTCGGACGGCTGGCCACAGGTATAGAAAAACAGATCTTAATATGTGCCAGGATTGGAGAGCGCCATTTAATTAGCGGACTGACCCCCTGTGGTACGAGGCTGGATCCCATCCACTGTCTCCAGCAGGTGGGAACCGGTTTACAAGGCCGAGGGTGGGGCACGTGTGAGCCGTGTGATGGATGTGTATCAATTTGAGCCTTCCGAGCTTCATCCACTAATCTGAGCCAAAAACGTCGCTACTCACATGAAGCATGTAAGAATCGCTCGGGAAACTCTATTTCTTGGGCTACTACAAAATAGTTTGCCTCTGAGCCACTATGAGTAAAAAAAACACACGCACAGAGTGTTTAAGCGACAAAAAGGCTCCATGAGTGTTTGTATTTGTCTATATTTATATTTAACTTTGATGGTACAATTTTTATTTAGGTATTTGTCTCTCCTGCTCGAAACGTTCCAATACAATAAAAACACCAGAGTGAAAAATTCTCAATAATTTACCATTCTACAGCTGCGAAAACATGTACTTCAAAAAAGCGTACTTCAAACGGCATGCTTTTAACTAAGATAAATAATTAAATCAAGAACCTAAACCCTTGACAGCTGTTAAATTGCAGTGCCTCAAATGAATAGTGATGGCTGACTGGATCTGGAGTGTGAACTCGGAGACATGTCATAGAAACACGGTCGATGGCCTTTCTGAAATCATGCCGTGGTTCTTAGGAAGGATCCAGATGGTTCATGACAGCTGGGTTCTACTGCGTAAGTCCTTGGTTAGAATCTGTAAGACCTTTAACCCCCCCGAAGTGCTCCAGGGGAGCCAGATAAGTGAACTGACCCTGTGCTCAGGCCCCAAGCTTTGCTCTCAACTCTGTGTGTGTGTGTGTGTGTGTGTGTGTGTGTGTGTGTGTGTGTGTGTGTGTGTGTGTGTGTGTGTGAAAGGAGAGCAAGGTGGTATATGCGAAAAACATTCCAATGTACTTGGGCAAATAGCAAATAAAGCATCATTTCATTTTTCATTTCATTCATCATTTCATTTTTCATTTCATTCATCATTTCATTTTTCATTTCATTCATCATTTCATTTAATTTAATTTCATTTCATTTCCTATGTGCTGATGGGAGTTTCACCTCTCTGTCCTTTCTTTTCCCTTTATAGAGCAACCGCGTGACCCTTAAGATGGACGTGTCACACACTGAGCACTCTCACGTCATCGGGAAGGGTGGCAGCAACATCAAGAAAGTCATGGAGGACACTGGATGCCACATCCACTTCCCTGACTCGAACCGCAACAACCAGGCGGAGAAAAGCAATCAAGTTAGTGTTCGTCTTAGGGAATTACATGCCTGAGTATTTCTTTGTGCACACTAATGCACCTGCAAAAATTTGGATTCCTGCATATATATAAACATTTCACAAAAAAAATTCAGTTTTATTGTCACTTTGCCATTTCATGCATTCAGCAGTGCAAGAGAGAGTTTGAAATTGGTGGGGGGAAAGCACAATAAAATTTAAATCTCAAGGTTTGTTTATTGGGGGGGATGAATGAACCTATATTAAATATTGGAGGGTACAAGACCCCCCACAGTCCCGCCGTTCCTAAAACTCTGCAAACATTAAACAAAGCTGGGTAATGCTTTACATTAACTGCACCTTCATGTTGCATTCATAATGCATTCATAGAACATTCATAAGCATCATGTAAGTATGCCTTAACATCCTAACATACCTTATCAGCTTTAATATACATTGATAACAAACATAATATGATGATATTGTTCGTTATTAATGTATATTGTAGCTGTCATGTCTTATTGAAAGTATTATGAATGCAATGCTTTAAGACATGTTAGGTATACTTACATGCTGCTTATGAATGTTCTGTGAATGCATTATAAATGTATTATGAAGGTGCAGTTAGTGTTCCGTGAATGCATAAAGAATCTATTATTAATGTGTAGTCAGTGTAAAATATTATTCACAATTGCGTTTCGGACAGCTAGAACAAAAAACAATTGAGCGATGAACACTGAACAATAAATACTGGATTAAAACACAAAACACTCGTACATAGCAATGACACAGTGCAAGTGAACAGCACAAGTACAGAGTAGGTATGAGTGTATGTTGAAATATAAAAAAATGAATAAGTAAATTTGCAGGTGAATGATGCAATACAAGGTTAGTGCCAGGGATTTTTTTACTTCAAAGTGTACTTGTTGTTAGCCTGCCATTCCCAGTACCAAGAAAACACTGAGATATCTGAACATAGACAGTGGGGGAGGAGAATCTGTTACCGTCAGGCCGCTTAGTGGGATGTAGACCAGCACATGGGCTGTTTCAGGCTTTGACAATGTGGCAAACGTTCATATCAAGGAATGTCTGGAACGTATATGTCCTACACCCCTTTGGTTGGAGGAGAACTAGAGTACAGACTGTCGGCAGCCCTGACTGACAAAGCAAAACGTTTAGAGCAAAACAGATAAAGAAATGGTTGGTACCAGTCAGTCCTGATACACCAATGGAGAGGGAAAAAAAGAAAAACGTTTTGTACTTAAACCTTATAATAAATTGGCTTGGACCCTTTCCGGTGATGCCAGTGTGTAATTTTTATGGTTTCGTTTAGAAGGGCTGATGAAAATGGAATTGGTTTGTACGGACTAAAGACTGACTGATTTTCATAGAAGGGCTTCAATCTGCTTGCATGGTTGTTCTTTGTGCCTTTTTAGAGAGCTTCTGGTCCTGATGCCATTTCGCTTGTAGATAAAATGTCGTAATATGGCACGAATGCTTCCCTTCTGCCACGCTTGGATTCGTCGGTTTGCACACAATACATGCTGGAAATGGATGAGGGCGTCGCATAAACCGAAGGACCACGTTGTTATGTGGTCGCAGCTGATCCGCTATTGAAAAACACTGAAGTTGGAAGCGTACTGACTAGCCTTTGTTTAATCGGTAATTTGTTTCAGATGTACATAGTTGAGAAAGAATTGGAATACAAAGAAAATGGAAGAATGGATTTTAAAAATGATGCCGCTGTCGGTCAGAGTGCGCGTCTGCGCATGTATGTGTGCGTGTCTGCGCATGTATTTGTGCATGTTGCTTATGTAAGGAATACTTGTTGTACAGGGTGGTGTGTGTGTGTGTGTGTGTGTGAGAGAGAGAGAGAGAGAGAGAGGGAGGGGGGGAGTTTGTGAAGTTCATTTCCCATTCCTTCTCCACAGGTGTCCATAGCCGGCCAGCCAGGAGGCGTGGAAGCCGCCAGGGCCAGGATCAGGGTAATAAACCCACTGCCGTCTCTACACAAGGCCTCCCGCGCGCAGATTTGTCAGGGCGTTGTTATACGTTGGTCAGCAGGCACATTTGAGGGAACTACGATGGTGAGGTTGTCTCCCAGGGGTTAACGCACAGGAGCTGGAGATGTACAGCACGTCCCCAGTTGCGTCTCCTGGTATGGCATCACCATGGTTACAGAAGCCGTGACACGGTGCCCTGCCATCGCTGTGCTACCAGTGTAAACGATGCTCGTTTAGCATTAATCTGTCGTCTGGTCTGTTAGTGCCCTGCTGTTGTCTGTGGGCTCCCAGTTTGGGGCCTCCTGGAGCCAGAAAATGGGGAAAGCCCCAGATTCCCATAAGTAATGATTTACTCTGACTTTCCCCCTTCTTTTGGTGATTATGGTAAAAAAAAAAAGAACATGCATCGACCGCACATGTTTTTCTCAGCATCTACCTGAAATTCGGCTAATCAAACTAAGTCTATTTCAGGGAATGCTGTTTCCTCTGAGCTTAAAGGCAAAGTGTATTTGACATTCGAGTCAACCTTGTAAAGTTCTCCGGCTGAGATGGAGCCTGGGGATCCCGACGGTATTCATTTGATGGGGAACACATGGCGCCAATCGGAGGAGCCGCTTAAAAACAATATAAGCCGGAGAGTCATGATATCCCGGGTCGGGTGGGCGGCGCCCTCCGCTCTTCCGCCGTTCGGCTCCGTCCAGACGCTCCTAGTGTTTCACCGGCACCAGAGCTCCTGCCACGTGCTTCCTCTCCAAGGGGACCAAGAGAAACAAGCCTCAGCACACCCCGCAATTCTCCATATTTGCACAGGCTGCGAAGACGTAATTAGCTCAGTCCTTCTAACCGAAAGTACAGGGGGAGCCCTGACTACTACACCGTTGTTTATGAAGCGATTTGTAAAATAAGCCCCGAAAACCACACCACCTCACCATCCCTCCAAAACACGCAGAACGGGACAGATGAAAAGCCCCTCCCCCCTCAGATGCTAGCTCCGCCCACAGCCTCCATTTTCGCTTTAATGGGAGCGAGCACTGGGACACATTCTTTCCCCCCACGTGACCCCCTTTATGGGATCTGCAGGACCAGTAATCAAACACAGTGTATTTTCAACACAAAAAAGAACTAGAAAACACTGAGGCTCATTTTCGGTTCCTTCATGTTTTGTGCATCCGCCATCAAATGTACGACCCGGGGAGTTAATGGCCCTTGTAACTCAAAGAACATTTCCCTGGGCTTAAAGCAAGAGGTTCTGAAAAACTGTGCTTGACCTTTCATCGACGGTTTGCGCTGACAGCAGTGAGAATGAGCATGTATGATAAATAAGCTTTTACAAGGAGAGGAGAGGCTGCGTGGACCGAGGAGGTACCGTGAAGCCTTGCTTCTCGTTGGATACCCATGAATTTCCGCTCCGTCTCCGCTCACGAACACATGTGGTTACCACCTTCCCCCACACGCAGGAGAGAAAGCTGAGCCATGGGGTTTTTTATGGGGTATTTTTTTAAAAAAGACTCCGCTTCAGTCATTCAGCTGGTTCCTTATTTGGAAGAAGGTGCTCACCTCGTCCGCCTTTGTTAGGGATTCTGAACAGTGACACCTAGTGGGTGTATGAGGAAAGTCTCAGACAGTTTCTATCTACATATGTAAATATGTGAGTTCCACCGATATAAATACAGTAGGCCACGGTCCCACAAAATGCAAACCTGAAATTCATCACTGACAGTCACTTCCATTGAGGTTAAATATACCTGTTAAATGCACATGCGTTACTTTGACAAGAGATCGGGGAATGCCGGGTTACCATGGAAACACAGCCACCGCTCATTTTCACATGCTCTACCTGCCCGGATTAATGCGCTATTTCCCAGTATTTTTGCGTCTGCCTCTAGATTTGACCACAGCTGTGTTGCAAAATGAGAAAAGTAACAGTACATTCAGGGCGATATTTAAAGGTACCGGGCAGCACTTGAATGCTGAAGTCAGCACTGTAGCCTCACACCTAGATTCCCTCTCGCGGTGTTTCCATCTTGCCATCTTCTCTGATTATAAAGCTTTCTTCAGGTTCTCCTGTAGTCTCTGAATTGCCTGTAGTGTATGAACATGCGTGCCCTGTAAACTGACATTACTACACTTGTATTGAAGTCCAGAATCTTGCAATGTGCTGAATCTCCCTAAGTTCACATATATTTAAAAAATGTGTTTATAATGATGTGTAATTTTCCCATTATGCTGAGTAGAAACATGTTGGCATGTTCTCCATGTATCCAAGCTAAGATGCATATTGGTGCAAGTCACACTTGATTCTTCCCCAGATTATAGGTTTAAAAATTAGCCACACATTCTGTTGAGGGTGAATTTTCATTCCTTTGACCTGAGTCACAACGGGAAATATTCTTCTGGTCTAGTTAATATGTTGTGTATGTAAATAGAGGGAGGGAAAAAAAACTCTATACAATTTATTTCCTTAGTCGCTCAAGTCTAAAATGAGAAACAAGCATTTAGGCTGTCTTTGCGAAAGGAATCCAAACATGGTGACGTTCCACAGCTAAATGTCTAGAGAAGCAGAAGAGAATCAGTTTAAGGTCTAAATTCCGTTCCGATTTTTCGCTAACTTTGCTTCTTTGGGCATTTCTTTTGCGCAGCCATCTTGAGAGTGATACAGAAAATCGGGGAAAACCTTTCCAATCCCCTGAAAACAATCCACTGCCTCTCAATTTGTACGCGAAGCATTAAAGTTGGTTTTTGGCAACTGCGGGGAAAAACTCTATGCTTGTAGTGCACCTCCTAAAAATATGCTCAAATTATTATCTCCCCATGAATGTGAACATAAATGTAGGTTCTGGAACATGTGGGACTGATCATGGTTTCATTTTTGGTTACAGTAATTCATGTTGTTTACCATTTCTTGGCAGTGAGGTAACTAAGAGGTCCCCATCAGCAGGAGAGGGGACGCTGTGCCTGAAATCCTCCGCGTGGTCAGCTTTTCGATTAACGGACTTTTTTTTTTTTTAATGCAGTGACTGACGTGGCGTTAGCGAGGGCTAATGCCACGTCACTCCTCGCGAAAACCGCGCGTGGCATTTGTCCCAGGCTGGGGCACACACATGTGGACGTGTTTCACGCTTGTTCGTGTGCAGCCACGTAGGGTGAGGGACGTCTCTGGTACGATTACTGAGGTCCAGCAGCTGGATGGCCTGCACATGGAAGCTGACAGGCTCTTCCTTAACTGTCCAGGTTCAGTAACAATAAACCCAAAAAAAAACTGCAGGGCGGACTTATGGCTTCTGGGACCAAGCCTGCATTTAAAGACCATCTCTAGCTACAGACAGATTTACACCTTTGACAGATTTAGCTACTCACCTGCCTGCCAACAAACCAACAAATTACTGGTTGGAGGTCATTTATAATTCACAGCTGTTTTAAATGTTTCACAAGAGTCATGCTTACCACTGGGCCTTAGAAAACCTGCTGCGATGTTCATTGCCACATAAAATGGTTGATGTTAATATTGATTGTTGACAGATCTCGCCACTGCAGGTCCTGCTTCCTGATGAGATGATTCACGGTATGATTTAAGGTGTGTGTCAGGATTAAGGGGCGTTGGGGGATGATTTCTGTGAGGTTTCTCTTGCCCAGGAGCTGCTTCCACTGGTGCTGATGTTCGAGCTACCCATGTTGGTTCAACTGAACCCGGACCCCAGCTCTCCGGCCATCCAGCACATCTCGCAGACCTACAGCATCTCCGTGTCTTTCAAGCAGCGTTCCAGGCTCTACGGCGCCACCGGGGTGGTCAGAGGCTCGCAGAACAACGCAGCAGCGGTCAAGGTATGCCACGCCTGTGCCGATCCACGTGTAAAACCAGTGAGGGGTCTGCTTTAAATCACCCCCCCCCCCACCCCGCCCGTCATCTGCATTATATAGATGATCCAGATGGATGGATAGATGGATGTTTGGTTTGTAGAGGATTGTGTTTGAGGGTGAAAATGGGCTCACAGCCTACAATCATTCTTGTAAATGAGCAGTTCTAGGGCCTCCATCTCCCACCCCCGTCCTTGGCCCGGCTGCTGCTGACAGTGAGGGGGAGGCCGTAGCCACTCGTGGTTTTGCAGTATGTGCGGTATTTGGGGGGAGCCAAGGCGGAACAGCAGGCGCCAAGATGGCCTCAACGGTGGCAGAGGGGGAGCTCCTGTGGAGCCCTGCCCCCATGTGTTTCGGGGTGGGTCAGAGCCAATCTGAGAGGCTTGGGCGCACCAGGAACTCGTCGTGTCCAACTGTGGCTCAGATCGCCAGGGTTCCTCCTTGGTTTCCTCTGAGCCCAAAAACGCTTAGTGATGTGACGTTCTGGAGTCCCCTTTTTGACACGACCGCGGTATCCAATGAGTAACACATCTCCATGGGAACGCACCATCTGTCTCATCCATTGGGGACAGGATCAAAGACTGCAGTCCAACACCGTTGGATTGCTTTTCTCTCAATGTCAGTTAAGCATTGACCATCATTTTTGTAATTGCATTTATTGTGTATAATATATACTTGCACCTTAAATCTGTACTTCTGATCTGTGATTTGTGTTAATTTGTGTTTAGCAGAAGGACATGTAGAGTAAGATTTTCATTTCATAGTAGACCAGACTGTTCACTTCGCTTATGACTGATAAATGACCTTGTTGGTCGTTGGTCGTTGGTCGATCTTGATGACAATGATCTCGACGTTCTCACTTCCAGAGGGGCACGGCTTTGCTGCTGGAGCACCTGGCAGGCAGCCTAGCTAGCGCCGTCTCGGTGAGCACGCAGCTGGACATCGCCCCGCAGCACCACCTCTTCATGATGGGCCGCAACGGCAGCAACGTCAAGCACATCATGCAGAAGACGGGGGCCCAGATCCACTTCCCCGACCCCAACAGCCCCCAGAAGAGGTCCACCATCTACCTGCAGGGGACCATAGACTCGGTCTGCCTGGCGCGCCAGTACCTCATGGTAAACGCTTTCTCATTCCGCCCCCGAAGCCGTAACCGGGCCTGGCCATCCTCTGTTGGCTCTTTTGTCTTGCGTGGTCCCCCTCCAAACAGACTTGCTTCAAGCCAAAAATACTGGAAACTTTCAGAAAGGGAATAAAAAAGAAAAACATAAAAAAGAGACTGTATAAACACAGGATCTTCGTCTGGAACACACAAGTTGAGAACATTCTCTGTGCTGTATGAAAACAAAGTAATTACGTTGTGGAGATTGCTTACTTCCCCGCAGTTATTTATTCCTCACCCAGAAAGTGATCGCTCTGCGATCGCAAGGGCCGGCAGTGATCGTTACATCGCTCCACAGCTTTTATCCCACCACCGCAAGCAGAATCCTGTGGCAGATTTGTATTCTGATGTGAATAAGTAAGACTCGGGTCATTCCGTTTATATCTTGGCTTGAGAATGATATGTTGGTGGACTGGAGGCTGGCGTGTCTTGAAACGGTCGCGGCGATGGCCGAGGCTGTTGCCCACGAGTGGCGTTGCCGCGGTGACATATTCCGAAGCTGGAGAAAAAACAAGCGTACTGTCGGTGCCAAGGAGAAGTGGGGGGTGGGTCCACCCAAATGTGATTAACTGTATTCTGGCACGTTCTGCAGAAGATGATGGATTATCGCAGCACAGCTCAGGGCTGGCTGTGTAGCGGAGCGCAGGGAGGTCGCCAGGGAAGCTAGGGCACGAGTCTGAAACCTGCCGTGAGCTTCACGCGCATATCTGCACCCCCCCCCCAGGGCTGCCTGCCACTGGTACTGATGTTCGACATCAAGGAGGATGTGGAGGTGGAGCCCCAGTGCATCACGTCCCTGATGGAGCAGCTTGATGTTTTCATCAGCATCAAGCCCAAGCCCAAGCAGCCCAGCAAGGTAACATCCCCCCCGACCCCCGGGCCCCCCCAAAGCCACAGTCACGCTTTTTTAACCAAGCACAAGAAACTGGAAGTTCTGTCCTCTTGGCGGATTTGTTGCTTTTGCGCTAATCCCGCGAGCCCGACGTGGCGGTTGCCAGTTAGACGCATCGCTGGCATGAGCTTGGCGGCCCTAGGTGTATGAATTAAGCTGCTGATTCAAGGCCCGCGAGGGCTTGTGCCGTTATACGAGGTACTTAACCTCATCGAATATGAGGGCGGCAATGAAAACTGCCCTATTTGTGCAAGGACATCCAGGAAACTGAGGAGCATAATAAAAAATATTTAACATACTTTATTGACATAATTTAGACATTTAGTGAATCATCTGGAGATAAGCTAGAAAGCACACACCTTATTTATTTTGTACATTTTTACGTGAAAAGAATCCATGTCGCAAATGTTGATTATCTCCTTTACTCTTATCTGAATTGGATTCATGGTCCCATTGCGATTCATAAGAGATGATGAAGATCACCTTTTAAGGTCAAACATTTGCATTTCATTACGCTTCTGTTCCTCACAGATGCCCTGCAGGTATTTATAGCGGTTAGCGGTGTTGAGTCGGGGGTGTGCATCTGTGCTTTGTTTGGCAGTCGGTACATTTCCCCACCTTGCCTTGATCCTGAAAGACTGCTCCACGCAGCTGTGCGATGACCGAGACCATCGGCTCTGTTGCCATACTGGGGCTTGGTCAGAGGAGGGCGCACTCTCCCAGGTTCTGTTCTCCAGTGATCTTCGTTAGGGAGCCTCCCGCAATGCTGCAGAGAAGTTCCCCCAATGAAGGAACTCGCAAGCTGCCCTTGCAAATGGCCCCTTTAGTGTAGTTTCCAAAATAATGATTGTTGTAAAGCAGGATTTCTCAGTTCCGGTCCTGGAGGGCTAGTCTGCTTCACAGTTTGTAGATTTCCCTGCTCTGACATACCTAATTCAGCTCATCAGCCAATCGTAGTTGTGTCTGAGCTGGGAAATCTGCAAACTGTGTCACAGACTAGCCCTCCAGGACTGGAATTGGGAAACCCTGTTCTAAAGGTGTGAGTCAAGGTAGGCAGGGGAAAAAGTTACAAAAAGCACTTAAGTACTCAAACAGTATCCAGTAAAAAATAATACTCAATAATGGGTCCACTTTGAAATGAAACCTGAGTCACAGCATATTTATATCTTCCACTTTATTCATCCTTATGGGGAAATTGGGTACTTTTCACATAGCCCCTCTTGCACTCCATGAGAAACATATAGGTGAGTGCACGTTTTGGGCTCAGACAGCAGGGCAAACCAGTAACCAGCTCCCTGGAGCAATTGAGACTAAGGGTCTTGCCTGCGGACCTAATGGTGACATCACTGTGTCGTCTCCGGACTATGACCTTCCAATCACAGACATCGAGTCCTATCCTGCAAAATCGTATACAGTCCCTGTAGAGCTGGTAGGATGACTAACCTGCCGTTTCTGTGTCTTTCACATGGTGACCCAGTCTGTGATCGTGAAGAGCGTGGAGAGGAATGCCCTGAGTATGTATGAGGCCAGGAAGTTCCTGCTGGGCCTGGAGAACAGCGGCGTGTCTGCTCTCCCTGGCGGAGGTGGCGGCTGCGGGGCCGGGAGTCCCCCTGCAGTCATCTGCCCTGTGGGCCTCGACATTCTGGCCTCAGCGGGTCTGGGGCTCAGTGGCCTGGGTGAGGAGGATGACCCCGACCATGACCGTGACCCTGACACTGCAGCTCAGCTGCTCTCCCAGGCAACCGGCCTCGTGTCTCCTTCAGTGTTTAACAAACGCTGTGTTTGAAATGCGACAGCTTAAACCTGACTAAAGCACGCGGCTCTGATCCGTTTCCCAGCCCCTGTGAACCCGCTGCCCCCTGGGCGATACGTGTACTACCGAGGCTATAGCCCTCAGTAACTGCGGTGGCCTCTTCCAGATTGCAGCCTGTTGCGCCAAAGCAGTCCGGGCCTTATTTTTAGATTTAAATGTGCATTTGCTACCCGCAATCCAGAATTGGGTTTTTTTTTCTATCTGTGTGAATATATGAAGTGAAAAGCTTGGAGCTGGTAGTAGTACGTAATGTTTTTGGGGATTAAGACGACATCGGCATGTGTGTTTTAAGGTCTTCTAGGCCCCACAGCCGCATCCCTGAGCGGTAGCTCCGCCCCCAACACGCTGCTGAATGCCCTGAACAGCTCGGTGAGCCCCTTGCATCCCTCCAGCACCGGCGGCCCCGCCCTTGGCTCTGGAGGCCCCACCGCCAGCCCGGTTTTGTGGCCCAACTCACTCGCCAGCCCGTCCAGCGCTCCGGGTGAGAAAACCGTTGTAGGGCTGGGGTTCCGCCGACTCTGTGACTTTGTCTCGTGTGCAGAGTCGCCCTGGAAATGTGTGTGCACATTAAGGAGAGCGACATAGGAACAGGAAGTGAGAGTCAAACAGCCAGTAAAGACGCACAGGCAGGTCACATGCACGGAGCACATTTTTAGAGCTCGTTCGGTTCTCTAGACATCTAGGTCCTGTGTTTGTCTCAGGATTCTCGTCGCCGTTGATGATTCACCCAGCAACGCAGGCCACCCTCACAAGCATCCTCCTGTCCGGGGTTCAGGGCTACGCCCACAGCACCCCATCTCCACCCCCGGGGCTGGCCCCCATAGACCCGAAGGTCAACGGGGTCACGGACTGCGGCAAGACGGCCTCCTCCCTCAATGGTCACGTGAAGGTACCCGTGCATCTCTTTCGACGTGCTGCAAGACTGATGTATTGCTGCTGCTCTTATTGGTCTCTTTATTGTACTGCATCCAAGCGTTATTAACATAAGTGCCCTGAATTCAGGCCAATGTTGATTTTTTTTGAAAAGAGGAAAACTGGCAGTCGCCAGCTACACAGAGAAAAGGAAAAGCCCTTAAGCCTACAGCTGGGCTAAAGTCAGCTCACAGTGGGGTTAGACCAGGTCTTAGTGGGTCTAAGTACTAAACCAGGTTCCAGTGGACATAAGTCCAACCACAGTGGGTCTAAACCATCTCACAGTGGACATACATCAATGATAGCAGGTCTAAACCAGGTCCCAGTGGACATAAGTCCAACCACAGTGGGTCTAAGTCCAACCATAGAAAGTCTAAACCATCTCACAGTGGGTCTAAGTCCACTAATCTGGTTAAAACATCTTGCAGCAGGCCTAAGCCTGATGGTAGTGCGGCTAAATCTGATAATATTGTTGATAAACCAGGTCATTATGGGGTTAATCCAGTTCAGACTCAGCTAAAGCTTGATCACAGTGGAGCTAAGCTGCCTCACATTGAGCTGAAGTCTGATCACAGTGGACCTAGGTGAGATCATAGCTGGAGTAACACACAATGTCTCTGTATAATAAGTACATGCGTATAACATAGTGGATATGAGAACAAACAGGACATGAATTATCCACGTCCTACAATAGCTACACCCATCAGAAGAAACAGTTGACCATCTTGTAGTGCCATCAAACTTTTCCTTAAACATAAATAAAGATAAAGTAATAAAGTCAATATGGGCCAGGTTAAACTGATCACTGCCTGTTCCACATTACACCTTTCATCGTAATACTTCTGCTACTTCTTTAATGACTCCCAGCCCTCGAGTCTCCAGTTAGCCCCCCCTCCCCACCCCAGCATACCTGTTATGAGGGGTACAGCTGGTTTAGTCTTGGTTATATAAACTTTGCAATGTTCAGGGCGGTCATAAAAGGAATCAGCTCACCAGCCTGGGAATATTATAGGCGTGAATTTTCTCTTGAAGGATGCGGGGGGAGAAAAGTCCGCTTTTTTGCGTGCTGTTATTTTGCTTGAGGTCACGATTATCTGACTCTCGTCTTTGTCTCAAGAGCTTGGAAAAACAAGAGGGGAGGGGAAGCCCAGAATCCTGGCTGCGTTTTGCGATGCATCCAACAGCTCGTTGCTGCATTAACTCGTGCCTGTCTCTCTCCCTCCCTCCCACCCGCCTGCATTTGCGTGCAGCACCCCAGCTCAGTCTACAGCCGCATGTCAGCCTCGTCGCTAGCCGAGAAGGTGCTGAGTGCCAAGCACGGAGATTCCGTAAAGGACGCTGGTGGCCATTGTCCCTCCGAATCTCTCTCGAGCAAGTCCAGCCCGGACGAAGGTACCGGCTCATAAAAGATAGCTTAGATTGTCTCCAAAGGTCTGTCTGAATGTCCTAGTGTTTATAAATGATCTCTTTTGGGTTGGGTGTGGCTGTTTTTAATGCTTTGCCGGTTCAATGAGATGATCAGTCAGACACGGCTCAGCTCCGTCATTCCATCCCGCCGTGCACTGCTTGTTTGACTTGGCTCCACTAGTGTGAGATCGTCAGATGTTCAGGCGAGGAGTTAATCAAACGTGATACCCGGAGAACAGCCTGGCTATAGCCAAGGCGGCTTATGCTAAATTCCTTCCCGCTGAGGCGAGAGTCCTGCCCTGCCCGGCTCTCCTGACTTCCCGTCGTTCGCTGTCACTCGTTTAGAAATATCTAAATGGCCAGAAACCGGCTGAAACGGCCATGCCCGCTTTGCGTTCCAGGGTCCAATGATGCATTCGTGGAGGTAGGCATGCCAAGGAGCCCCTCCCACTCTGCCAACAGCAGTGAGCTCAAGCAAATGCTATCATCCTGCAAGACGCCGTCTGCTGGCAAGCGGCAAGCCGTGGAGCTCCTGCAAGGCACCAAGAACTCCCACCTTCAGTACGTCTCCCCGAGGCCGCGTCAGGCCCACCACTAATGAGCTAGACGCTTACGCTAGTTTTATTTAGCAGATGCTTTTGTCTAGAGCAGTGTGTTCCAATCCGGTCCACGGTCCAGTGTAAGAGTGATATAAGCTATTGGAGGTATTGCTGGGTGTCATTTCAGGTCACATTATTATGATTAAGACCAATATCCCTAGGTTTTCTGATGCTGTTTCTGGCAAAGCTAGCTGACCTTTGTTCAAACCATGCATTTCTTAATTATACCAATTGGACAAGCAAATGTGACAAGCAAAAGGCCCATTAAAAATGTATGAGGTACTTAGCTGCCTGAACAGGTTCTCAGTTTTCAATCGACAGTGTTTATCCTGTATAAATCAGTCTAAACCATCATTAGGCTGGTAACAGTTATTAAATTAACAGCATATTTAACAGCTAATTAATATGCGAATATCCATGAAAACATGAAAAGAGTTTTGTTAAATCACAGTCAAACTCTTAAGTCTTACTTAAACATTTGCAGTCCCCTCGTGTCATAATGGGATTTCCTCCAGGTACTCCGGATTCCCCACCAAAAACATGCTGAGGTTAATTGGAGCTACCAAATTGCCTGTCGGTGTGCACGTGCAAGCGTTCCCTGTGATGGGTTGGCACCCATCCTGGGTTGTTCCCTACCTTGCACCTGTAGTTTTTTTCCCCACAGCTGTGTATTTTCCCATGATGCATCTGCCTGCTCAGCAATCCCAGCTGAAGCTGATTACTGATCTGTGCTGCTCATCACAATACTCTTTACTGTCCTTCCTGCCACTGAGCAGTCCGCTTGGCATGAACTGTGTCAGTAAACACCTGGCTGTACAAACAGGCGTTTATGAACATCAGTCAGCTTTGCAGCCATTTCCACAGTATGCTGCTCGTTCATCAAATAAACAAAAAAGAAGCATAATGTCCATCCTTTCTCTTCTTCTGGAGGTAATTCTACTTATCTCCGTTTCACTTTTTGTTGATCTCTTGGTACAATAATATTATTTGAATTTGTACACATACAGCAAATGTATGGAATGTTGCAGAGTCAGAAAGCATCAGGACTGTGAGTTGGGGCCTTTATGGGTGTGATTTGTTTACCCAGTTAAGAGACAGGCTGTCAGATCTGAGGGAACGTTAGAAGGATCCCAGAGAACCTGGGTGTGGTGCTGTCAGGCCAGCGTGTTCCAGGTTGGGCATGAGCTCAGCACTGAGACTGCTTTTCCTTACCTTGTTGGTTCCAGTATGGGCTTTCGTGGCAGTTTCCAGTAAGAGGTCTGGAAAGTTCACTACTCACTTCTTTATATTTTCCAGCAAAGAGGCATACGTTATACTGCTACATTTTAGCTTTCCTGGGATGGAAACAAACATGAGGTGTGTTAGCCTGAAGGACTCTTAGCTTTGCTGTTTTGGTTGAAGAAGCTCTGAAAAAGATATTTAGGGGGTTACAGTTTGTTCCTGGAAGGCATATAAGACGGCATGTGGCCGTAAGGCTACACAAAGCAGGCCGCTAACATTCAGTGTAGCATGGGTTCCCACTCAAAGCGCTAACGTCTCATTCTTCCACCAGCTCAGATTGCCTGCTCTCAGATTCAGACTCGAGTGCCTCCGAGGGCCCTGTGGCGGACAAGCGGGCCCCGGGCAGTGAGCGGGCAGCCGAGAGGGCAGCCCAGCAGAACTCCGAGAGGATTCGCTTGGCACCGCAAACCTCCTTCGCTAACATGCAGGTACTTCCCGTGAGCCAGGTCTCCATTGAGGAAACTCATGTATGCAGAAGAAAGTCACTTAATCCACGGGATAAATTTTCAAGAAAATTTCTGTCAATTTAGTGAGCGTTAGAAAATTAATGAAAGACCTTCGTTCGATTACATGAGGACTGAGTGAGTCTTGGTTCCCACTACTGTAACATATGACGAGAAAGCCTGACTTTAGGTTATAGGTGGTCCGATGTCAAATACATCAATCTATCGTGTGCTGTGAAAGGCTGCTGAGAAGCTTCTGCATCAGTTTTTTTATGTTAATGCCGACAGAATATGCCCCCTACATAACTGTAACATGAAAAATGGACATGAAGGATGTTACCAACAAATCATTTTATCCGTTGTTTTTTTTTTCTCCCCAGAAACTAAAGATTTAGGAATTTGTTGTTATTAGTTTATGATCTGTTTATAAGGTTGTTTTTGGTCTGCGGTAACCAATCATTTGTTGGAATGAAGTGAGCGTCAATGAACAATGACCAGCAAACATAGAAACGCAGGCTTGTGTGTGTGAGGAACATCCTGTCTCCGAATGGTCTCCTCCAGGGAGCCACTCTTACATATTTCAGCTGTTTTTCTCGTGACTTCATTCCCAGCCATTTTGAGGAACACGCGCTGTCCACGCTTTGAGCTTTTACAGGCCAAAACGTCACCAAGGGATGAATAAAAAAAACAACTGACAGAACTGGACGTTACAGAGATAAGGTTTAGTCTGAATTGCTCGGTGCTGGAAGCAAGAAGCTGTTGCTGATTTCAAAGACCAGGCCCTTTGTATTGTGGAAACATCTCGCTTTCTTATTTTTTTTCAGGCATTTGACTATGAACAGAAAAAGCTGTTGGCAACAAAAGGTAGGAGGAGATTTCACAATATCACAATTCACCCTGCACTTCGAATTCAGCATACCGTCTTCGTGTCAACATTCTAAGAGGAATTTTTCTACCACTTTATTAAAATATCTAAACGGCTAACACGAATGGTAGCAAATGATGATATCCAGTGTGTTTAGTTTACTAAGTTGGCTACAGATGGGGCAATACTACTGTGCGAAATGAGAAAATCTTGCTTGGCTTGCTTTTGGTATGTCATTATCTCTCTATTTCTGATTTACAGTAAACATTAACCCTATAATAAAAGATTTCCTAACTACTTACTTGTTGTGGCTTCTAACTTTCTCACTGCCTGACTCAGCCAATGAGCTTGCTGATGAAAACCTATTATTAGACAACCCAGATCAAAGGTGTAGCATGAGATGCCGGGACAGACTTGCTTACTTGGCAGTTTTGCCATGCTGTACTTGCCAAGGGCTTGGACCGTGTTACTATGTATCTGCGATTTTATGTCTGGCTTACTCAGATTGGATGGTTGTGTTCTTCTCAGCCATGCTAAAGAAGCCGGTGGTGACAGAGGTCCGGACGCCCACCAACACGTGGAGCGGACTTGGCTTCTCGAAATCCATGCCGGCTGAGACCATCAAAGAGCTCCGGCGAGCCAACCACGTGGCCTACAAGCCGACCATGTCTACCACCTACGAGGTTAACCGCCAAGCACGGCCACATTTGGCTGTTACTCATGTTTATCTGGTGCATTTTGCATAGCGTAACATTTTGCACTTTACCCCTGATATGTGTTTATTTTATTTATGCAACCAATTAAAGGGAATACATTTAGTTTAGATTGTATGATTTGTGAAGTGTAAACAAATGACAGCAGAACGAGGGCCGTCAGCAGTTCCTTAAATGTTATGTTGCCCACTAACCAAAGTTCTGCGGATCTTACACCGAGACTCCTGTTATACGCAGGCTGCCCCCAGACCACTTTGTCAAGCTGTTCTTCATTATTCTAGGGTTCCCCTCTGTCCCTCTCCCGGTCCAACAGCCGCGAGGGCATCGGCATCGGCAGCGGCAGTGACTCGGACAACTGGAGGGAGAGAAACGGCGGAGGCCTTCCCGGTCCTTCCGAGTTCTCTCCAGCCATCAGTCCCAAAAGGAAGCAAAATAAATCAGGTTCCTCCTCTCCCGCCTCCCTCCCCCCTTGTTGTCTGCCAATTTCTCTGCTTGCCGTCTGTGTAAATGTCGCCCTGCTTTCATCATATCTGTCTGGGTGCCGGGCTGCTGATGTCACTCCCGGCGTGTCCTCTGCCTACCTCCCTAAGCGTCCGCTTGCCTGTCTCTCTGTGACTGCCTCCCTGTCTTATCTCTCTCTCTGTTATATCTACTTTGCCCGCCTGCCTGCCCGTCTGTCTGCCAGCCTGCCCATCACTGTCTGCTTATCGCCGTCGGCTGAGACAGGCCCCTCCCACCCACTGGCTCCGCACCACTGTCATTGCATCCTTCATAACACCTGTAAAATGGCGCAGAATTCCAACAAATTTATGAACTGAATTGCCAGTTTTTTTTGCGGACCCAGGGGGCTTCATTATCTCTGCTTGCTTTTGACTGGAAACAGTTTTTTATTAATTCACCTCTGAGCCATAAAAGAAACCACGTCAGTAGGTTTTGGCTGATCGACCTTTTCGAGACACAGTATTATAATGTAGAAATGATCCTGCAGCGGTCTCTTAATAAAAACTCTGCATGTGAAGTTAGCTCTCTCTGGGTGGAACTGCAGGCGGTGCTGAGACTGCTGCAGTCAGCAGACTGAGCTGGAGGAGGATGAAAGTCCGGCGAACCGATACCTCAGTCCGTGCGGTTAGAGGAGGTCTGAAATGCCACAGTCGTAAATTCAACTCGGTGCTCGTCTATTTTGCCTTACAGTGGAGCACTATCTAAGCAGCAGTAACTACATGGACTGTATATCATCGATGACGGGCAGCAACGGGTGCAACCTCAACATCTCCTTCAAAGGCTCGGACCTCCCCGAACTGTTCAGCAAGCTGGGATTGGGGAAGTACACTGACGTTTTCCAGCAGCAGGAGGTACGCGTTTTTACGGTATTGACACCAGGGTGGATGGAATCATACTGTACAGTATATGGAGCACGGAGTCTCCCTGCCATTTGGAACCTTCATAGTGTCTTTCACAACATCAAGATTCTCATCTGTTAACAAATGGTGTTACCTGATGGTATCATTTATTAAAAAGTATATGTATGCTTTAGAATAATGAACTGTAAGAAAAGGCAACACTTTTGGTCACCATCTGTCTCAGTTATGTTTACTGAAGATATTTCCACAGTATGAACTCTAGAGATGAGTTAACCTCTTAACGACTGATCCTAATTTAAACCTGTCTTGTACACCATGATATATATGCTATATTTCATGGTCCTCCAGGGCTGAGCACTGTTGATTTTCCAGCCTTCTTTTATCCGTGAGCCAGGTGTGAAGCCACTATGGCCAGTCAGAATTAGTATTTATTTAACTTCCTGGGAGGGCTGAAAACAAGGCCTGGATTTGGAATTGATGACCAGATTTGAAGAGCCTGAGATATAGCAAGCAACTTCCTTCATCTTTTGGACACCAAGGTGTTCTTTTCAATTGATGCTCTTTTATCAAAGGAAATAATTTTTGGTACAGATTGACCTGCAGACGTTCCTCACATTGACGGACCAGGACCTGAAGGAGCTTGGCATTACCACATTCGGAGCCCGGAGGAAAATGCTCTTGGCCATCTCAGGTGACTCCCTCCCAACTTTCCCAATCATTTAGCCTACCCTGCTGTCTTTGATGTTGGCTCATCTGGGTCACATGATACTCTGCTACTGCCAGACAAGAAGTGAGCCAGTATGAAAGCAGCTTAAGCTGTCATCAGCCTATGGTGGAGTAGGGTGCTTGTCTGTCCATGTCATGGGGTGTGCTTCCTGATCCTAATTCAGCAATGTAAACTCCTGCAGTTTCCATGGTTTTTCGCCACAAGGAGCTGTTTGTCACAGCTCCACTGCGTGATCAAGTAGACGTCGAGTTCACAAGCAGCTTGAAAAAGCTTCTATCCGCTGTGCTCCCTCCAGAATTGTTTAAGCAAATCTACATGGCCCTCGAACCAGCGTCGTTGGCAATTCAGAAACTATGCTTGCAGGTTAACTCAGGTCTAATTTTTTTGTGTGTTTGTTTAAAGTGTGCTATTGGTCTCTGTTTGCATTTTCGGCGAACAAATGTTCCGCATGCACTGCACTCTGCAGACACCATGGGGGTGAAGGGCAGTTTTCTGCAGGCCGGAAACGGATGAGACCACATGTTTATTCCTCTAGCACACTAATCTCCCGTAATCTCTACAGATGGAATCTGGACCTCCGAAATCGGAATACCATCCCCCACCCCACCGTCTTCATAAAAACACACAGAAATGTCCACCCGACTTTATTCAAATCTGCTTTCTGTACTTTTTCCAAAAAGTATACTTAAATAAACACAGGACTGCCCTTCTCAAATGCAAACCCCTTTAAAAGTCTAATAGAATCTCATATCGTATTTATTCTGGCAAGGCTTGAAGCTCATACTTAAGACCTGCCAGAAGAAAGATATAGACATCCTGTGATTAATACTGGAGGGATTATAATACATTTTCTCATGGTTTTTAGCGGGCTGCGCATCGAGTTTCCAGTTCATTTTGTTCCACTTGCCCGCAGTCACTTATGCTCGCTGATGGATGGCTCATCAGTAGCTTCCGAGAAATTCCTTTGGAACGTCTGTCAGTTGTCAAGCAGAGGTGCTCAGTGATGTCAACAAACTTAGAACCGGGGTTATATAAGACAGAGACAAGACTATATGGGAGTTTATCAATACCAAGAACACCAAGAACATATGTTCTTAGCAAGAGTGTTCTTGCTAACTTGCATCCCAAGAACAAACTTGGGACGAAATGAATCATGGGATTGTTCTCGCTGGCGAAGATGCAACCGGTGCAGCCTTGATATTTTGGCCTGGGCAAGAAAGACATTCGGGATTTTTTTACCGTCTTCTGTATTTCCGTTCAGAAATAAGATTATTAAAAAATTGCTGTCTTACTTTTTATTTTTTAGAACTGAATAAGAACAGAAGAAAACTTTTCGAGCCGCCAAACATCCGTTCCTCCTTCCTGGAGGGCGGAGCCAGCGGGCGTCTGCCTCGCCAGTACCACTCGGACATTGCCAGCGTGAGCGGCCGGTGGTAGGTCCTCGGGCGGGGAGCGGAGTGTAGGGATGGTGAAAGGGAGGACGGATGCAAAGGTCCTTCTCCTTCTGAGCCCCCAAGGACGACCCCTGCTTGTATCAGAAACCACTCGCTCAGAGTCAGGAACACGCGGACCAAACCCAAAAGTGCCAAACAGAAAAGTTCCAGGACCTAAGCCTGTCATTCATGAAAAGTGACCATGGTACCTTGTCTGAGACTGTCCCTCGTCTACAGGAGCTTCAGCTGTTGTGAAGGAATAAAAGAATTCATGCACTGTCGTATCTTTGAAGGAATAGGCAGATTGCTTAGTGAAAAATCTTTTTGATACTATTTATGTGTAATCTTAGTTTGTTGTTATATCATTCCTGTGCACTTTAAGAATGCTATATTCTTTTGCCTGTGGATGCATATTTTTATAATCTGCATACCTATGTACATGTATACATTCAGCACTTACTTGGGTACCAAGCCAAAATGTAAGCACATTGTGTGGTTAAAAGGTGAAGATGAAGAAGATGATGATGATGATGATGATGAGTGGGGTGAAGCAGCATCATGACCAGGTGAGCAGGGACATGATTATATGAGCAAATTGTTTCCCACGCTTCGTGGAACTGACCCGATGTTTGGTCCTTCGCTTACGTCACGTGTGCTACATCGTACTCTCTCCATGTATCATTTTAAAAGCCTAATCTTGTTTTCTCCCTGTTTTTTTAACCTCAGTGTAACCTCCGTTCATTTTTATTAGTGTTTTCATTCTTTGGTTCCACTTGTGTCCTTTAATAATTGCAGCAGGCAGATTTCTTAAAATCCAGTAAAGTGCTGGATTTTGGGGGGGGTGACCACCGCTGCATTTCTGCAGCCCTCTGGCTCACACACACACACACACACTTCGTTTGTGGTTTATGTAGATGGACTGGAATTCTGTATCCTGGGGGAAAATAAAATAGGGCCAAAAGTTTTTCTCCTGAAGGGTTTTCGTTGCCTCATGTTGTGCAAACCTTTTCGTCTCGTTCTGTTGTTTTTTTTTGTTGCTTTTTTTTTCCACGACACAGTCTTCCAGCTGAGTGTGAACACTGCGTTTAACAGTGCCCCCCAGAGAGCCACAAGCTCAGTGCGCTGGTTAAACGCGACGCATGCAGATTGACTGAAAAAGCACCATGTGCTTCTCCCCGGGGAAAGAAACGAAACAAATTTACAACTGATACATTTACGAGGGATGTTGATATTAAACTGTGAAAAATACTAACGGGGCTATTTTCCACTTGGAGGCCACAGAGTGTGTATTTTTGATAATTCGGCAGTGGTGAGCTGTGTAGCTTTCTCACAGGCAGAGGAAAAGTAAACTTTGTTGCAGTCAAAAAGGGGTTACATTTTTACTTTTATGTAAACGATTCAAGAACTGATACTTGCTACTAGCATACGCAATATTCCTGTACATGTAGTATAACCATGTGTATATTATTAAAATGTTGAATTTGTCCTTTTTGTGTAAGAGGTACGTACAGTTTTGTAATAATTGCACAACAAAGGAAGAATGACATATTAGCATTATTTTTTTCTAGTTTTGTTATTCAGTTTGAAAGGACAGATAGTCTGCCGCAAATGGTCCGATTTTTCTCTAAGTGGTCTTTGCTGGTACTCCCGTTTTATAATTGTTGTGTTTGTAATGAAGGGCACCGGACAGTGTCATAAGTAAAACCAGTTGCAACAGATCCTCCCCACGGTGTGTGCTGCCCAGGATACATCAATGGAATCATTTCAATGCAATGGACTATGCAAAAAAATAAATGCAACCTTACCACGCAATTTAACGTCAAAGTCTGCAATAAGGTACATTTACATGTCTTGGGAACATCAACTCCAAAATTCATTAGTACTTTTCTCCTGAGGCGTTTCCACAGGTTTTGTTCGACCTTTAAAATGGTCTATTGAGTACGAAAATTGTCCACGTTCCACCGTTTATGAACGAGGAGCTGTGATTTCTTTCGTACGCTTCATGATTCCCAGGAAGAAAAAAGATGAAAAAGAGACCTTTACGTCTTTTTTTAGACATGGCCTTTTGTCACGCCTAGCAGTATTGCCAGCAGGTTGGATGCAACCGACGAAGGACTTCCTGTTAACAAAGGAACAGATAGAGGTACAGGGCTGTAGTAAAGGAAACACTGGAAATGACAAATTCCTATGTTGACTAAATGGAATATGGCAATGTTACTTCTCATTATTACCTTTGAAAATTGATTATGCACAATACAGTGTTGGAATCAGTAGCAAAGCAAGCATTAGTTGGCCAGTGCCTTATGAATGATTTTTAAAAAAAAAATCTGTATATGTAACACAGAAAAAAGCTGTATTTTGTGGTGTCTGTACTTTTAAAATGAAGACGACATTTTGTGTAATAAGCAAAAATCTGTTTAATGCATTCTATACCAATCGGAGGCCTTGTTACAAAATAATAAATATATGTAAACACTACACCCCGCTTTCCCTTGTCCTGCTGTGTCTATTCCTTACATGTCTGTTGACTTCCCAGGATGCACTGGATTGGTTCTCTGTGACAGCCTCATTACTGAAAACGCACTGTGCTTCTTCATACTGTTTATTACAACCCATATTAGACAGGAAGTGGTTTTTTCCTTAAATTTGAATGTGTACCTAGCAATCAAAAGAGAAAAAAAGAATCAGCTGTCCCTCCAACAATTTGTATTATTTTAGACGTAGCTAATTTTACACACCACTCAGTCATACATTTTCATAAAATGAGACAAAATCAATCCTTAACAATAAAGTTTTGCATTACAAACCTGATCCCGTCATCGTCGCTCCACCTGCGTGCCACTGTCAGTCCAATCAGCCTGTTGGAATCATCTGAAGATGGTCTTCCAGTACTGGGTCAGAGAGGAGAGGACAGGGTGGATCTTGAGTGCTTTCTGTAAAGACTGAAATTGAAAATACTGAATTTAATTGAGTTTTTTTTCACAGTGTGAAATATAAATGTCACAGGAAATCATTCCTGCCAAGGCAACAATTACACACAAGGATGTCTATGTAGTATAATAGGTTTATCTCAAAATAAATTGTTTGTAGATTTTTCCTTACAGAAACTGTTTAGCAATATAGTCACTTTAGTTTAAATATCTTTCTGTGGATGTAGAGGAACTAATATGATGGTTATAAAACGTTTTTCTTTGCGCTTGTGAAATTCTATCAGTTTGACTATCATTCCAAAGAAGCATCGGTACTTTGGTAAAATGACAGTTTCATGCATTTAGAAAACACTTGAGTTATTCAGAATAATCACTTGAAATGTCAGTCCAAAGCCAACATGTCCGCTAATCTTGGGTTTCTCAAATTCTCAAATCCCCAGCAAAGGAAACGCCTGGAACTGTTTTTGGAGAGTTGCATTTCATCATTATATTTTACTGAATTTTGGGATTAAAAACAGAAAATGGCAGCCTCCCTTAAATATATTTTAGGCTTAAATGAGATTAACTGGAATTCAAGCCTAAATGAATATTACATAACATGCACAATATACATTTTTTGAGTTTCGATATTACTTGTGTTTTTCATGGATATCTTCATTTATTTAATGAATCGTATTAATAGTTTTGAGTACTTCTTTTGAAATATGGACCATTTTTGCCATTTTGTGTGTGTGTGTGTGTGTGTTCCCTGCAATGGACTGGCATCCCATCCAGGATGCTTACCTGCCATGTGACCTGTGCTGGGAGGCTCAATTCCTCTCCATGACCCTGTACTAAATAAGTGGATGGCTGGATGGCTGGATAACTCATTAAGAAGCAGTCTTGTAAGGGGGCTGGCAGACAACCCTCTAGCAGTGCTAGAGGTGAAAAACAAAAATACAATATTTATTGAAAATCTACATTCAGTTAAAAAAACTTAAAGTATAGTGGCGTGCATACTTTTCACAATCAGTAACAGTAAGTAGTTAATAGGGGCAAAATTCTTCTGAGTTTATGTGACGGATTATTAGACATAGTTTTGGCCATTAACAAATAACCAATCGAAAAAAAAAACAAAAAATACCTTTCCAGATAATAAGTATCTTTTTTCCGGTATGTGTACCGATAACTGAGGGAATCGTATTTTGTATTTTATATTATATGCTGTTTATGTCATACCTCCAAATCATACTTAACAACAATTTTTTTCAGTTCCTTTTGGTTTTTCAATTTGTTTACTGTATAAAGGCTGAAACATTCAAGCTTTTTCCCCCAAAATCTTTCCAAGCTTATATGTCTGTTTTCCTGAGTTGTATAGATTGAAAATGAGGTTCTTTGACCAGCATTGTGGCTTGCGGTGAATGCTGAAAAGAATGCAATAAGTTACATTTTTCCTGTTTTATTTTTCCCCTCATGAGCCCCTGCCTCTTTCGAGTTTTTGTAGAACTGCCACATTTTCAGGCCTAGAGGCGCTTAGACCTGGAACGCACCATATGGCCTGCAAGGTCAACGCTCTGAGCCGAATGCTTTGGTAGAAACTTAAGATTGAGTCCGGGGAAATCTGGGACATGATTTGGATGGTTATAGCCGCTAATTGTTGGGAAGCTAACGGTCTATGCGTCGAGAAAGTCTGAAATATGTATTTCCCTGCTTTTTGTCGAATCTGTTTGACATTATGAAACAACCGGCTCAGTCTAACGAAAACAGCTGATTTATTGAGTGCAGGAATTCAGTTTTATTCCCGTGTCTTCATGCAGAGGAAACCAGCCTCTTGCCAATAACCATTTAAACTGTTGAACTTTCCTATGAATAAACGAGCTGTGTTACTGTCTCAACCAGAAGTTTTATTATTTTACGGTAATAATTATACCTACAGTCATTATGGCCACCTTGACCCTATGCTGGGTAAGTGGTTATGGAAAATTGATGGATGGACAGTTAATGCAACAGTGTAAATCAACCTGCTGGTATAGCTCCATTTGTAGGTCACCAAGGGGTTTGGGGTGGTCCTTATTTCATTCGTTAGGAAATTTGTGGACCCAAAGGGTACAGGAAAACAGCCTGATCCCTTCAGAGTTAGTTGTCTCAGTGTAAAGTATTGTTTAAATCAATTACGTCATAGTCGGATCTTGACTGAATCGTGTGCCGTGCTCTCTGCTAGCTTACGCTGTTCAAACCAATGGCGATAAACTTTATTCATTGTGCTGGGCTATCATCGCGTGCCGTGATTGGTAGAAAAGCACAGGAAAGCCAGGGCTCATCAGAGAAGCAGCGTACCATTCTCTGTCAGCGACTGCTATTTTGGAGAGAGCCTCATTGAGGCTTACAGAACAACCACCCCATCCAGCTGGCTCTTTTTGTCATTTATACCTATGTTTCATGTTGCACTTGCTACATCTCATTGCTCTTTTTTAAGATGGGATTTTCCCAATGGAAATATCCTGAATGACCATCCCCTTCCTAAAGAAGAAGAAGAATCTGACAGCAAAAAGCACAAAATACTGTGCTCACTTCATAGCTCAAGGGTAGACTTTCCACTTCTAAGTACTGACTTAATATACAGACAGAAGTAAATAGATACAGAGATATATAGTATGTTACTCGAGTCTCTGACTTGTGAGATACAATTGTGTTTAGTGAGACTTATTCTTTTCCCATAAAACCACATACCAGACCTAAAAGAACCCTCATACACCAACAAAGGAGCTTTAACTCATTCATGCCATATTGGCCTCTTTAACAACATTAAACCATTTAACCACAGAACTTTACTTTGTCCAAAAATGTATTACTTTTACCTATCCATTCTCTAACCAACTAACTAAAACATACAAGTAAAAGGGGTAGTAAAATTATTGTATGCAGTGGCATCACATTTTCAAATTACGATATCAAATATAAACAATGTGTATATTTTATACCCTAATATACGGCTCTGAGAAAAAATTAAGAGAACAATTTTAATTTTACTAATTTCTCAATTTGTGGGTGTAGTTCTGAGTAAAATATAATTTTTTTTTTGCAAACTCCAGCCCGGCTCTTCCCTGCTTCTCACTGAGGAATGGCTTCTTCCTGGCTTCATGGGTCTTCAGTCCTGCTTTTAGGAGCTTGTTACGAATTGTTCTAGCAGTGCACTTCAAAGCACTTAATGTTTCCCATTCTTTTTGAAGGTCACTTGAGGTCATCCTCCAATTCATGAGGCACTATTGGGTAAGTTGACGGTCATCTCTGCCATTAGAAAAGTTCCTTCTGCCCTCTAATAAATATGGTCTGGTCTCTTAATCCTTCAGAGCTTTATATTATTGATAAATAATAAAATACTGTAAATTCTGTATATTATGTTCATGTTGAAGTAAACTACCAAAAGATTAACTGAACAGTTGGGTTAATTAATCTTTTACATTTTGGCTTCTACAATACATGTAGTTGGAGGTGGATGTCTTTCACTATGACTGTAATCCAGCTCACAGGAAACATGCTGTCAATAAATGATTCGACAAACACAAGGAAAGAGTCGCTTGAAAACATCTTAGTAATTTCAGACAAATCTGCACTGTTTCGCTCCTCTACACAGAACAGCATCCCCTGACATTTTCTTTTGGCCAGACCAAGAGATGGACGAAAATGTTCATAATCCAGAGGAAACAAGCTGTCAATTAATGGTTTGTGGAACATGAGGACACAGTTATCCGTCTTTCATGGCTGTTCCAAACACCAGACCCCAAACCTATTTGGTATGAATTCCTTGTGGGAAAGTGCCACTAGACACCCGTAGAATTCAGATTGCTGATCCCAAGCTTCATTGTATTAATCATATCCTAGCCACAAATACTGGCTAAGGACACTAATATTTAATGCAATAGCAGCCACTCTGAATTCCACAATGTATGGTGTGAGAATTCTGAAACAGAATTAATTAATAGTAAGAAACCCCCTGGTACTAAGACATTAAAGCAGGCGCCTTGAAGATTAGGATACAAATATACTTTAGCAAATTAGAGCTATTCCTTCTTGTCTGGAAAGCCAAGTAAACCAGCTTTCCAGTATTACTGTAAACAAGGGCAACTATAGATTTCTTTTTAACAAATTTGCTGAACTAATCTAGAATCCAAGAACAATAAATACGTTGCATAAAATGATGGCTTTGAAATTCTTTGAAGGTAGAATTCTAAAGATCCGGGATTAGATCCAAGATGTTTTCCAAGCTATTACACATAAAACACCTACTATTAATGTTGTTCGTATGTATAGTCAACATTTTGCATCTCTTTCGCCCTTTTTGTGCCCAATGAACTGACTAGGCTAGTTGCAAGCTCTAAACTACATGCTTGTTTACTAGGTTTACTGTCTAACAAAGCTATCGAAGGAGCTTCTGCCTGTTCATAAAGTCCACATAGACATTTTAATATGATAAATTCGTCTATTGGATATGTTCCCAAAGGTCAAAGCAATCACAATATAGCCTGTATTCAATTACCTGCATAACAATAATCCAATTTATTTACAATTAAACATCTATCAGTCTGGGCTCAGACAGCAACTAGCAGTTAAACAGCACTTCAGTCAGTGCTGAGTAAAAAAATGCTTCTTTCTCTCTTCTGACTAGAATTCAGACACTTTCTGTTGTATATTTAAGTAAAAGCCAAACGATTTATTCTATTGTTTGATAATAATGCTAAAATGAATTTCGATCACGGTGTTTGTGTTTTAAGCAGTAAGTTCTGTCACACTGATATTTGCATTTATTTATTCAGAAGATGTGTTTTTCCTAAACAATATACAAGCGAGGAAAGTTCAAGGGCTTGTTTAACTCCCATTCACTGGCACAAATACCTAACCTGTGCAGCTAATCAATGTCATTTTAGCTACTGACAATGCCACTCCTTGCATATTCTTTGGCCCAGATGTTTTTCGTTTTTTTATACTACCATATATCACTGTTGCTATTCCTTGTAGCGCTTGTTACCTTTACTTTTGTGTAACCAATTTATCAACAAAACACATGTCCATTTTTCTACTTTCCCTTCTGCTTCCCGCTTGGGGCTATCTGGCCCTGAGCTAACAAATCATCAAATGGACCGAGAGGCTCAGCTTGCTGTAAGGTCTAAAGAAAGGAAACACGTATTGATCTGCTGTACTGATACATTCATCTGCATTGGGCTCACAGACCCCTGCTTCCAGACACTGGGTCACCTCTCCATGATTTTTCCCCCCCGCCCCCAATGATGCTGTCGGCCATACTTTTTTATCCATTATTTATATTTAGTTGCTTTTTGCTTGTGCTTGTATACACACTCATCGTTATCTGTGTTCTTTAAATACATAAACCAATATATATTTTTTCCTTTTTTTTAGTTATTTTTTAAAAAATTCCCTCTGGTCTAGTGTGAATCACTGCTATGTGTTTTGTAGCAACTTTCTGGTAAAAAAAAATTACGGCATAAAAATGTTTGATTGATCAGTACTATTAGGGTTTCCATTTTGTTTTCGCGTAGACGATGATGCAATTCTTAGTTTTGTTTGTAAATGTCACTAGGGGGCACTAAAACACAAATGCAACCACTGTGTTGCCTTAAATATTTATGCTCGCTTTCTGTCTAAGCTTATAAATTATTTAGTATTCCTTCAAGTTTATTAATAGAATGCTCATTCAGTAAAGGATTTCAGATAGAAAGGTTCTTGGTGTCACCCTGACATCTCTAAGGTGTGCTTTGATACACCCTCCTGGTGACTGGACAGATTGTGTAAACTGCCAGCGCATTTTATTGCGCCAGATAAAAGCTAAAGTATACTCTTAATTTCACTCTGTTTTTTGACATTATGTTTTTAATTGTTGCCCATTGTAAGTAATCAACGTACAAAAAAAATCTACTGGAAACACATTATTTATTAATCATAAACTTCACAAAATGCTACATTTCCAGTTGTTTCATAAACTCGATCCCATGATAACATGTTGTTTATATCCCACTCTCAACTTCATTCTGTAATATTATAAATGGGGTTCGACTTCATGCAGCCGCTTACAGCTTACAGGTCTGTCTGCAGCTGACGTGCCGTAGAGCGAGATCTGCCGGCGGCTGCAGGGCTGGAGTATAAACCGACTGCAGCCAAGTCGGACAACTTCTACTCCTCATAGTGTGCGAGACCTGACCGCAATGGCGGGACTGTCAGAAAGGTGTAGATAAAGCTATACAAATATCACCTGCATGCACGTTATTTCTATTACAATAACCAACTCCTGATCCAAACTGTTAGCAGTGGAAAAAAATAAACTATTGTGTATAGTGGCCCTGTGTAAAAATACATCTGCCAGGAAAAAGATCAAATACATGTATTTCAAGGAATCAAAGTTTTTATTGTCATGTACTGAGTACAATGCAATTCCTACTTGAATGCCTTCTTCACAGACTGGACGATTAAACAAATAAAACAGCGCAACATTACAGTAACTAACAATAAAATAAACCACTAACTTACGTGTACTATTACAGCATTTATGTCATTTATTTAAACTTTATTTTACCAGGTAAATAAACCGAAAACCAGTTCTCACTGCTTTACGTGATATTCGGGATAAATAGCAGATAACGCATCGGAACTTCCTGGGATACAAACGTCGGGACCTGAATTTGTTGCTTTAAGCCAGCGCTGTAAGCGGCTGCATCACGTCGAACGCATCCATAGATTCGATTGCTTCGCCTTGGTATCCCGGATGTATAACTCGTATTTTTAACCTCGTATTTTTGCATGTGAATTCGGACAATCGAATTCCCGATGCATATTTCCAATGCATAAATATTCAGTGTTAGAATTTCATTGGCATATAAAATTCAAATTGTGATGACACTTCCATAGAAAGACGATAACAGGCGGATTTTGAATTTCTTAGACTGTTACGTCACAGTCTTAACCACGCCCCCAAACTAACGTATGCCAGCCCACTTTCTAGCTCAATGGGCATGCGCATTCGGACTTCAATGGTTCTGCAGGTTTTAAGAAGAACGAAACATGGCGGGCTGTATGCGTAAGTGTGCCGTTCGAGGCTGTGACGGGGATGTCGGGACTTTTCGTACCCTTCCCAATGAACCGAAATGTCAACAGGCATGGGTGATGTTTAACAAGCAAGTCAGGGGTACGTTTGCCAAAGGCTCCCGTTAGCAACTTCCAGTATACAGTTAGAACCATTCAGTTGAACGGTTCCAGCTATGTAAGTTGCTATCGTCGTTAGCAGCTATGCTTTTGGGAAAACGTACCCTAGTTTAGCAGGTGTAGTAAACATTACGAGGTCTGTGATACTCCATTGGTAACCGTCAGCTCGTTAGCTACACAAACATTTAATCGATACTGCAGTAACAAAAAAATTAAATGGAGCTCTGAATCCATTACTAACAACACAATTATAAGATGCAAAGCTTGCTGTTTCGAGTTCTTGATAAAATTTGTGTGAAGTAGCTCGCATCCTAAAATCATTTGTTGCGTGAGACGAAAAATAATTTGTGTTCTTGTTACAGTGCTGAAAGCAAAGTATTGATTCTGCTAAAGTGGCTAGGGTCAAGATTGTCCCGGGAAACCTTAAATGACAAAACTTACCACCCAGAAACATTCATTTGCAATCTCCGAGCAACCGGCTGCTCCTCAACATCTACTTCCTCTGATGCAAGCTCAAGCATATATGGTTGGATGCCTAAAAGCTCTATGCTTTATTTCACCTGTAGTGATCTATGTTGGGTCTGTGTGAGCCATTGCAGTACCTCACAGTAAATCAGCCAGTCAGAGCACAGCTTATGAACATATTAATGAGTCTACCAAATATGGTAAAAGAGCCTGCTTCATCCTAGGGCCATTTTATACCATTGTAAATGGAAAAACAATGCATTCTATCGCTTTTCTAGAATGGTCTGAAAAGAGGACCCGTTGCACCTTTAATGGGAATATGGCTTTCCTCATAAAGAAAGGCACCCTGCCATCTCTGACAGCGGTAGTTTGTTGATTTTGCAGATGAACTCCAAGCTCCAAATGTCTTATGTGAGATCTTTTCATGTCATGAAGCACAATTTCACAAACGCTTCTATGACGGCAGCACGCCATTGTACCAAGGCGTCATGCTGAGCAGCAGGGTCCCAGAGCTCCTATTTCCCATTTGTTTATGTTTGCATTGCTTTGCTAATATGAGCGCTGGCCAAATATGCAGTGTGACTGGCGACGTATGAATCATTCCTGATCAAGGAAACGTAAAAACAGCTGTGAGCCACGTGGGCTCTATAAGCAGAATTTTCTCATGTGTTGTCTCACAAATCTGCAGTGTCAGGGGTCATGTGATAAGAATTTCAAGTTAAAAGTTGCTTTACCGCTCTTTTGGATAGCAAAATTTTACTGTTGGAAACGTAACATTTTCACCTAGATATCTCTGCAGAGGTATGGTTTCAGCCTATTTTAAAACAATGTTACTGGAAGACCAAGTTCAACAGACATTACTGGTGCTAAGCAAGACGTCTTTACTATGATTTAGCTTCTTTCCTAATACTCAAAGTTAATAGTAGACGTCATTCAACTCCAGATACAATACAACCCAATAACTAGAGCCAGATTAAGGGGGGGGGGGGCAGGGCGGCTGAGGTAAAGTCATTGGTGGAGCCCTATGTACAGCATGAAATAATACTGTAACAACCAGAAAAAATTAGGGGTCCCCTACAACTCAGGACTTTGGGGTACAGCCCAGGTTAGCCCATGCATAAATCCAGCCTTACCAACAACACTTCAAAAAACCCTCCGGTGTCCACACAACACCTCAGACTCAGACACTACCTCAACCAATCCAATGAGAGAAATCAAACCAGTGAACTAAACAAATAAGTAGGTAGAGGTGAATAGTTCAGGTCTAGAAAGTAAAAATTCAGACCAAGATTTTGTTTCAACCAACCACTTGAGTGTAAAGAGTCACAGTCGTAGAGTACTAAACTGGTTGGTTGAAACAAGATCCTGGTCTGGATTTTTACTTTCTGGACCTGAACTATCCACCTCTGTCCCCTGTCTAGTTCACTGGTTTGGGTTATCTCATCGGATTCCACCATCTAATCACACCTAATCGATCAGACACCCGATGCCTGCCTCATCAAAATCAAGCAAAAGTGAACCTCGATACATTTAATTCTTATAACCAGCCAACCAAAATAACTGAACCGTGCTTATGTAAACCAAAAAGTTATAATCTAAACCATTAATACTTCAGGAATTAACATTCCTTGGAAAAATAAATAGTGGTGGGATGAATTCGTAACCCATTGAAGCTCACTAGTGAGTTTGGCCTCCAAGTCATTGATATATTGCACCTGCATATAGATTGGATAGGTGCATTTTAATTAGTTTCACCATTTTAAATGCATCTAGTTTAATTGGGACTCTTTAGTAGTACTCTTTAGTATTTGTTTTGATTCGCAATCAAGGTATAATTTGTTTTCATTTGTAAATTGGAAATATTGGTTGAAAGGCATATTTCTGTTTGGTTATTTTGGATTGCCCCCATTGTGTTATAGCCCTAAAGTTTTAGATAAATATAGTAGCATTTGCTGTATTCTGGGCCTTGGCTCTTATTTATGCTGCGATGAATTGGTGCCCCAGTGGGCGACACAGTGGCACAGTGGTTAGTGCTGCTACTGCCTCACAGCAAGAAGGTCCCAGGTTCGGTCCCGGGTCCTTTCGGTGTGGAGTTCACACGCTCTCCCCGTGTTCATGTGAGCTTTCACCGGGGGCTCCGGTTTCCTCCCACAGTCCAAAGGTGTGCAGGATAGGTTGATTTAGTGAGTCTAAACTGGCCCTGTAGTTGCATGAGTGTGTGCAGCCTGCGGTATGTTGGCGACTACCCAGGGTTGGTTCCCGCCTGCGCCCATTGTTCCAGGGATAGGCTCGGGTACACCCCTGCAACCCCAGTTGGGATTAAGCTGTTTCAGAAAATGGATGGATTGGTGCCCCATCCTGGGTTGTTCCCTACCTTGCATGTGTTGCCTCCAGGGATGCGTTTCCAAAAAGCATAGCTGCTAACTACGTTAACCATGCATTTTAACCATGCAACGTTATGGGTTCAACTATGTAAGTTGTTAACGGAAGCTTTTGGGAAATGCACCCCTGGATAGGCTCTGGAGCCCCTGGGACCCTGAATAGGACAAGCGGTTGCAGAAAGTGGGTGGATGGATGGATGGATGGATGGATGGAGCTCTTATTTATAGAATATTGAGGGCTACCGGAAACATATAGGATGTAAACATTAACGCATTTATTTCCTTTATAGCATGAGTTTAACAGCCAAAGCAATACAACGTCTTACTCTAGTTTGTATCATCACTACCCTCCGCCTTCATAGTTGACATTCTTACGCAAGTTTGTCCTTCTAGGGAGATAATCTGGCATGTCCGTGAGAGTGTAATCAAGGCATCGTTTCACAAAGCTGCAACACAGTGAAATCGTCTGTTATGCAACACAATAACCCAGCCTGTCTGGCAAGCATTCCACAACCCCGATCGCCTGACTTTTTCCAGCACTGAGCTCACAGAAGGTCACGATCCGAATAATGTCGTCCACTGCAGCTGCAGTCTGGTGCCGAAGGAGTTAAAAAAAAAAAAAAAAGCACAATTGCTATACATCAGGGCTGATGCTATCAAATGGACCTCTCCCAAGACTCTCTAGGGCCTACCAGAAATGCCAGAATATATAAATATACTGAAGCCATCTGAGTTTCATCTGATCTATGCTGCAAGAACATGTGTTTCCATGTAATAAATTATTGACACACCATCTAGATAGGTGGAAATTCTTTTGTAAGCCTGGAATACCCAAACTGGCAAAAGGCGATGCTTATTCAAAAGCGAGCCCCTTTTATCTGTCTCGCACAACTCAGAATCACTAAAGAGCCCCGGTTGTGTAATCAGTGGGTGTGGCCTCTTTGGATTTCTATCAAACAAATGCAGTTTTGTTCTTGAAATCTGTGAAAAGGCTCTAGAAGGGATTGGATACTCAGGAAGAAAATGGCAGCCGCGTCCGGTTGGCCCGGGGAATTGGGAAGGATAGCGTGGGCTGCACCACGCCCCTTGCCGGCAGCTGCCCAGGCAGGCAGATTAGCATGAGGGACGGGCATTTAATCAGCTTCTTAAATGAGATGGGGGGTGTGGGCTGCAGTCTGGCATACACACACACACAGACACACGCACACACGTGACTGCCCGAGCTGTGTCGCAGCAGTGCAGCATGAGGCTGTCAGCGTTCTCAGTGGCATTATGGCATTGCATGTATTTCCTCACAAAGGGCCCACACCTCTTTGGCAGTTACAGTGTGAGGCTTGCTTATAAATCTGTTCACGCCGGTTGTTTTGCAACAGATTGCTTTTTTTTTTCCTATGGTGGTGTTTTTTGCTCCCCCCCCCAGCAAACCTACAGCCATCTGCCGCTTTCAGTTCAAACTGGAGCTGGGAAGCCATAGTGGAGGAAGAGGGTACTGATATGACAAAATTACCAGAGGAGCACATTAGGATGCAATCACGTGCACACTAAATTGAAGCAGTAGAGGGAGGCAGTGGGGAGGAGGGGGGAGTCATGCAGTAGACTAAAGAGAGATGGAAAAGCAGCAGACTAACATGGACAGGCCAGCCTGCCGTGCAGCGTCATTAGTCTCGGGGGATTTGGCTGAAGGTCTCGTCCCAGGAGGCGGGGATTGCAGAAGCGGCCCATGACTCCACACTTTTCATCTGAACAGCAGCATCTCCGGTGACACTGCATATGACACTGACTATATGGCCATTTGCCATAAAATAATGTGTGGTGCACCGATTATGTAGATTTTTCATATATCAACATTTAATGCTGACACTGTATCCTTAATATGAGATTCAGTGCACATGTAGCATTAAGATATCAAATTAAATGTATTCAAACTCTGCCCAAATATGGAATTCTATTTATGTCAAATCTGGCCAGTTTTAATAATTGAGCTTGATATATACCCGAAATAAATATGACAAACTCATCTTTTGTGGTCTTAAGTTTGTCTCTGAAAACAAGCCCTTCCTTTTTCATCATCAGTCGTATGGATGAACTCTGAATGAACTTGGTATTCTTGCTCAATAAAACATCATGTTTCAAGACAAATGATGCACAATCCAGATGCCTCCACAAGGTTAAGGAATCGCATGTTTAAATTATGTATAGACAGCAAAAAAAAAATCTCAGATGTTGGGTGTATTAATAGTAAGAAAAAGACTGGAGTCCATACCTGACTAATGTGGCCTTTTATGCATGAAAGGTGTGTCTTGATTTGTAGCCACTTTCACTTGGAAACCTGAAAGCATAAAAAATATATATTTGGACAAAAATGGAAAATCATTTTGACAGAACATAATTGGTGAATGTGCAACTGGGCATTTTGCAGATATCCCAAGTATAATTTTATTGTGCAGATTATTGAGTTTAGTGGATGTGATGTTCTCTTTATTATACACTAGATAGTAAATATTAAAGGGACATTAAAAATCCATAAGTACCTGGTTACCACCATCTCAGGCGGCAAGGAAATTAACCTTGGACACTGATTCCATAAGGTCACTCTAGGAACATGAATGATGCATGTCTTAGCCAGGGTAGCACTATCACATCACGCTTCCAGGGTTAAAGGATTGACTTCACCCTCACTGTGTGTATCATTGTGTTTGTGGGGTTTCACGCCTCAATCCAAAAATACGCATCTTGGCAAATTGATATTTCTAAATTTCTCATAGTGTGTGCCCTGTGATGGACCGGTATGATTTTCAGAGGCGTTTACCTGCCTTGTATGCTGGAGTAGCTTCCAGTCGCAATGGAACCCTTTTTGGATTAGCAATTGAAAGAATGGTGAGCTAAGAAGGTCGGATAATACAAACAGACAATAAATAAAATAGGAAAATGGGCAAATTTGTAGAGAATAATTTGGCTGAAAAGATAAACACATTCTATGTGATTAACTTTTATGCAGATGTTTTTAATGGAAAAAAAACACTGGTTATAAAATTTGTTTGAAATTGTTGGTATTTCCCCTTGATCAGATGCTATACTTTAGTCACCAAGATTTTGTAAGAAAAATTTCAACCAGTACAGTATGTATTTCCAAAAGAATTTGTCAGGAAGCATTTTATAAGTGTCTTTTTTCCATGGTGAATAGAAACAGTGACAAATGAAAACCAAATGAAATGGAAGTCTCTTGTAAGAAAGTTGATTCAGAATTGTTCTCAGATATATTGGCTATAAATTCTTAATCATACACCACATTATTAAGACGCATCAATACCAATTAATCACGCCCATAATCCTAGTGGTTGAGGTTTGAGGACCATGGTTGTATAATCCTGTTTTCTGTGGATATTTGGAAGAAGTTGATTGTAGAAGATTAGATCAGGATGAGGGGTTGGATCATCTCCGGATATGTCGCCATGCCAGTGTCTGCCTGTGGTACCATTGAGGGTCTTTGAGATCAGGGGCAGATGGCCCAAAGCGGGAGATAGAATAGACAAAGCAATGCGAATGGTCAGGCATTTCAGCATTTTGTCTGCTACTGAATACACATTTGGTCTATGTTGTGAAACCATAATAAAACCAAAGATGTGAACATTACCAAGCATAAGAATCTTGTATGTTGTTTAATATAGCATGAAGATAAACAAAACCCTTATTCGGGAAGCAACTAACATGATTGTGTAGTTTAGAAAACCACAGCTTCATAAATGACCATGCTGTTCAATGTTTTTCTATTTATACAATACTCTGAAAGATCGTTCTGTACTTCGACTCAGCTGGGAACGCAGATTTGCGTCACCTGAAGTCTCCGTGAAGAGCACCCAGCCCAAAGAGAAGCTTTTGTGGGCCAAGAAAATGTTGTGTAACAGAAGAACGGCGAGACAAATCCCAGCGTGTTTCTATCTCAAAAATGCATGATACACCTTTCTACCCTTACGGTTTTCAGTAACCAAACCTCTAGCTCATATTCAGTGAAAATGGCACTTAAGGACTTTTAATTCACTGGATCTCTTCAAGCAAATAAAACGGAAAACCTCTGCTTTATTTGATCCACCCACCCATTTTATTTAACCACTTATTATTTTAGGTTATTGTGTTCCTGGAAAGCAAATAGAGCATGCTGGATTACATTCTGGACTGATTCGGCCTCAGCTGGTATTGTAAATTAACTTTACGGGTGACATAGATAAGGGTTCTGTCTATCAACGTAGCATTGCAATAAACAAGCGGATTTAATAACATCCGCAAAAATCTCGGGGCAGTGCCACTCCAAGAATGACTTGGAGAGTATAAAACGTGCAGCTGCAGGCTTGAACAAAAGCTCTGAATGGACTGTGGCTGCAAGAAACCCACCATTTTCCCGAACGTTGGTGAACACCGCTAAAGAAGACATCCTATTTCCAGTACAATACATAGTTATGGAGGTAACAATAGGGAGAAACCTATTCAGCTGGCTCTGAACTACAGGGTTGTACCTATTAGGTATGTTTTCTGCGACATGTCTTGCCAATGGAACTGCGTTTCCACATGAATGCCTTGAATACCTTGATTTGTAATATTGCTCAAAGTATTTTAGGATGTATAAATTGCAAATTTCTTATGTAGTATTGATGAATAAGTGAATAATTATAAGGCACCCTAAAAATTCACAATTCTTTGATTCTATGACACCATTTCTGTTAAATGTATTTCCAAAGACATGCATCACAAAAGCTTGCAATTTATGTTCACATATAATTTAAGAATACAATTTAAAGGTTATTTCAGGAACATTAGCTACTGAATGGACTGAAGGAGCAAAGAAAATTATATATATAAATATTTTTAAAACAAGGTTTTATCAGAAGATGTTTCTCCAGAAGATCAGGGCCAGTGTGACCATATTGGAAGAACTAATTGGCTGTGAGTAACTCAAGCAACCTGTAACTGACCCAGATGTATTGATACAAAGCACTGGCCTTTCGGTGCCTTATAAACGGCAGGTGTATTTACGAAGCCAAAGTATTGTATTTTTTTTTCTGGATTCTTCCAACATGTGGAAATGGGTGGAGTCAGAAGAGAACAACAGGAAACAGGTGAAAACAGGCTGGAGTTATACCATCACCTCACACCTTTGTGTGAGTGCGTCTGTGAAAATGAAACATTAAACTAATTAAAAATGTATTTCGAGATAGTACCGCCGCTAAAAAATAAAATAATCATTCAAGGGTTGGGCGGGAGGTCACTCATAGTGTATAAAATGCACAATAAAACGAGGTATTACCCATAATATGCAGTACCCAGGGCAGTGTCTGCTTTTGCCGCCACGCTCGATTTCAAAGAAAACCCATGTCTGAGATTTACGATGGATTCGTCGAACGAAATCAAACGAACCACCAAAAAAAAAATGAACGGGGCGTTAAATTGATAATGTAATAGGCCGGGTAATCTCGTTATATAACAATTCGTTTAATTCGGTATTTATTCGCTGATAATCCACTATCGCGCGGCGTTATGGACACTTGTGGCTCGCCTAAGAGACTGGCACTCATTAATATATAAACGCCCAATAAAAAAGGAAGAAGCAGCCGTCCGCCCCGCACTGCTCTAAGCTGAAAGCGATTCGGCTGCCGCACGTTTTCACTCTGCAAATCGCCGGGAGTGCCCTGCGCCCGTGACGAGCCGCTGACTCTGCCGCCCCGACCGCACCACTGAGAGAGACCCGATAAGAAAAGAGAGAGGAGGAATAAAACAGCCCCACAGAGCGGAGCCCCCGTTCAAGGTGACGCCTCATCCGGCGGCACGCGCTGCACATCCCATTCGGCGTTACGGAGAGAGGCGCGAGGCTGGGAAAATGGAGGTTCCGCGCACGGGACACAGCGCGAGCAGCCCGACGAGCCCGTGCGAGGACATGATCAAGAACCTGAGTCTGGAAGCCATTCAGCTCTGCGACAGGGAAGGTAGGGTCGCCAGCCGCACGCCGGGGCCACACTGCCATTAAATCCGCGTCGGTCATTCATGGGCACGGTGGACCGTCCCTGGGTAAAAATCTATACGGAGAGCTGCAAGTGCCTCCTATTCTTTTCACTGAAAAAAAGATTTATGCGCTTATGGAAAAAAATAAAATTTTTTGCCCCTTTTGGAAAAAAAAATGTTTCGTATCAATTATGTTATTTGCGGTCGGGTTTTTTTTTTACCCGAAACGACCAGTGATGCATGATCATAAAGATACTTATGGAATTGATTTAATTTCGGATTAAATGTGAATAATTAACATGATCGTTTTTTAGTTTAGGTGATGAAAATGAAACGCGTTCCCATGAGAATCGTGCATTTTAAAATTCATCATGACTTTTTAAGCATCAATTACTGCTATTGCAATCATTGCTGAGAGCGCCGGGGCGCTGTGTTCAGCACCATGGACACAGACGTGACTACAGGGGTGCTTACGGGCACTGCCTTTGTTGAATCATCTTGTAAAATTTAATTGATTAAAAGAGTTGGCTTACTATTTTTATGGCGTCCATGAGTAAAATAAAGATGGTTATTAGTATGCGTAAAATTAGGTAATTACTTTGGAAAGCATGAGGTTTTTGATATATATATATATATTTTTTTGCCGATGACATAGCAGATTTAAATTATTTCACAGAAACCCATTTTTGCCGGAAAAACGGCGTCATTCGCTTATTAACGTCGGCCAGTTATAGAGTTGGATCTTGTGTTGGCTTTAAATTTCAGTCTGAAGTGCATCCATTGTGCTAGACTCACAATAGTTAAAGGAAAACTTGAACATATCTGGCTGTTTTTGCATTGATGAAAGTTATATCAGTAATCGATATATGTGGAACAGAAAACAGAACTTGCTATTTGTGCATTTTGTGCCTTTTGTCCCCTAAACATTGTACTTTCCAGAAATTAATCTTTAATATCCACTAGTTCCTTTTAAAAACACATCTAAATGGGTTTTAAAATCCAGAAATTGTATTCATGTCTGTGAAACACAGTTTCTTGCATAGCGTGACAATAAGCATGTCTTTGGGCTATCCTTAGAGATCGCTGCAACCATCAATGGAGAGTGTGCACCTACAATCCACACCCTTTTGTGCTGTCAGTAATCAGGTCTTGTGTATGTGTGTGTGTGGTAGGGGGTTGGGGGGCAGAAAGGACAGATTGTTCTGCTCCTCAACCCCACAGAGTTGCGTGCTTGTTTCCTCAGCGCCGTGATGTGCATGGCTACGAGTGTGTAGCCAAAACAGAAAACACCATGGTTGGGTTGGGTTGGGTTGGGTTGGGTTGGGGGGGGGGGGGGGGTATTTTTGGAGAAAGTTTA
>JAODKC010000045.1:10852317-10865518 GCA_026777985.1 Mormyrops attenuatus
ACACACACACACACACACACACACACACACACACACACACACACACACACACACACACACACACACACACATATCCATACTCTCTGGGTAATTTACGAACATCAGTTAGCCTGAGTGCCTTGTCTTTGGACTGCAGGAAACTAACACAACACAGGGAGCAAATGCAAGCTCTGTGCTCACAGGCCAAAGGCGTATGCAGGCCGTCCCCAGGTCACAAAGGAGATCCGTTGCCTAAGGCTGTCTTTAAGTCGGATTTGTAGGTAATTCGGAACAATCATAATACCAGTAATAAAAATGATAGGTAATTTAAAAATAAGGAACTACATACTGTACTATACCTCAAGGCGACGAATCGCAGAAGCCATGCCAATGTGTTCATGAGTGTCATGAGGCAGTGCACACCATCGTTATTATGAATAATGTATTTAACTCAATTTTATACATATATACAGATGCTCCTCTACTCGCAAAGGAGATACGTTCCAAACGGCCATTCGCAACTTGAAATGTTCATAAGTCGTTATTCGACATCATTTTAAGAGTATACACAAGTATTAAAAACTAGGAAGTATGCACAGTAAAAAAATGTATGGTGCAGATAGGAAACGGGAGCCCAGTGAACACAGTTTGGACTAGCAGTCCTCTTCGTTTGTATGTCTGAAAGTTTGTAAGTTGCACGTTCATAAGTAGAGGAGCGTGTATATATATATATATATATATACACACACACACACACACACACACACATACACCCTGACATATATATCAAGGTGTATGATTGCAGCTCAACTTGATCTCATTGATCTCAGAAGGTATATTGAATAGTCCTAATAATAGACAGGGCTTTAATAAACTGTAAGCAGATACTCCGTATTCAAGCATAGATGGGAACATGATGATCCTGCAGAAATGAAGGATGCCAATGTCTACATATGTGAAAACTGTACGCGATGCATTCAAGCTCCATGTTTCCATGTCTGGATTCGCATCTTGGCGCGGGCATGTGATGCAGTGCTTGGCATCACATCTCGATATGTTGTGCTCTATTAGAGATCACACGTGTTGGTTACTCACTTATGAATTTGTTAAGTCACCGCAGTGCCTGTTAGTCAACAGTTACTGATTCATTCTGGGAGTCTGTTTATTTTTCCTCCACTTCGCAGTTAAAGGTGTTTGATGTCTCTTTCATTCTCTTCGCGTTGTAACCGATCAAATGAGCCACTTTGTTTTGCTCACATCTACTGCCACGTGACTGTGGACAAGCACCATAAGTGTGAGTGTCCAACATGGTCTTGTTTTGTTTTGCAGAAACGGGGCAACGTGAAACTTCTCTGGCTTCGTCCACCGAACACACAACACCAAAGTACTGTTCACATAATGCTGCGGTTAGATAATGCGCTGGCGGATGAATGATTTCTGTTTATTTTCTTTGCGTAGGAGTGGCACTGTGTATTAGTCAAACCTCTTCTTGTGAAACTGTAAGCAACTTGCATAATTAACCAGATGCATAAACCACTTTTAATAGAGATGTAATTATTAAAGCTCTTGTTTTGTGTCGGTCACCAGCATAAAATGTACGTGTATAAAGCACGAGGGAACCAAGACAGCATTGTGTACTGTGTGCGAATACAAAGACGACATTCTCTGTAGAGGAGAATTGTGTTGCAGTATTAATGGCCTTTCTAAATAAGACACTTTCTAATACGATACATTCACCATTTGTAATTGCTATTTCTCAATAGATGTATATTTCTTTCGCATTTATCTTTTTAAGATTATAAGCAAGCAGGTGAGGAAAATTCTTCCTTTTCAGCTAAGTGCATGTTCGTACAGAATCGCGAATTTCGCCTCGTAGATGTTGACTTCGGCGAGACGTTGTTAATGGACAGCTTCATTATCCAGCATTACTATGGAAACTGTTCATTCTACCTTTTTCCAAGACTTCCTGTTAAAAGCGGGAGCCTTGAAAAGAAGCGGCTTTTCACCCATTCAGGGCTGATGGCAGCGGGGGATGCGTGGTTATAGCTCAAATGAGGTACGAGTCATTGTTTCGCTTCACGTTCGGAAGTGTGCTGCACGCTGGTGCCGAAGCGGGGAGACAACATGGAATTAGCAGGCTGTAAGAAGCCTTTGTCATCGCTCTACACTCGTTGTTTTCGCCGCCTGTGGAAAGCTTGGCCGGAATTGCGAGCCTCCTCAAGCAGGAAGTCTTACGTTAGCTTAAATCGACCCCTGAAACGGACCACCCAGTAATGCATTAAATAACCTTCTTTTAAAGGGATTTTAAATAATATTAGGAACTGGTGATATAACTGATATATTACATTTGGAAACACGTGTCTCCACAGGGCAGGGTTTGAGTTACATTAACTGGAGACCATACTGGCACACAAAGCTTATGGATTAGTGGCAACAGTGTCTAGTACAAAAATCTGAGACGTGAGCTTTGGCCTGTCGCATCAGAAATGGCTCTTGCTCTGAAGAGACACCCGAAGTGCTTGGAAAGGGGTGGGTGAATGTGGGTGAACCTGATGCCAATATGCTTTACTGGAAGGAAAAAAAAACCACGAAGACTGGAGCACTTAGTGCCTGGGACCATTTTTACAGCTCAGCATCGGTGCAAAACTGCCAAAAATGCTTTTACTCATCAAATGCCCGCAGCATGTGGCCGTACCCTGCGTGTACAGGACAATCGAAAGCATATGCCGGTGCTCAGAAGGCTGAAGTGCTCTGCCATAATGTGCAGATGCACGACTCCTTTGCTATAGGTGCGATGTACTGTTTGCTCAGTGTACTGAAGATGCAATGCCATGTGGCTGTTATTTCATGCCTGTGTAATTTTCTTCATTTCTGCCACTTGTGAACAATATCCTGATCCCTGATCACACACGAGAGCCAGTGACCAGTCCGCTGTTTTGGAATGTCTGATTCCCTCCCCCCAACCTCATGCAGTACTTTTATTAAATATATTAATCTTAACTTGATATTGTGCTTGAACTTGACTGTCCATCATGTAATGTGGTACTTTTATGGAAAATATTAATAATAAGTCTGTCTTTTAATAAACCCTCATACTGATAAACTCATAAGTTAAAAATTAAGTATGTATTGTACTTATTACAAAGTGTAAGACAGCTAGCTGAAATATCTATTTGTAAATAGTACATTTAACAATTAGTTGCTGAATGATACAGTGTGGACAGTTTTATTACCAGGCAGCTATGACTTATGCAAAGGCATTACCCCCAGTCAAACTTGCTGGATTACTGTATAAGGGAAAATGCGTCATGAGGTTTAACATTTTGACTGTGCTTCACAAATGAAACCTCCAGAGGATTTATATATCATGGAACATGTGTTTCTTAGAAACAGGAAGAGAAACATTTGTTAGAATTTGGAATGTATATTTAATATTGTAGAAACTGATCCTTTTCTTAAATGGGCTTTAACTCAGTGTAATTACTTGCCATTTTTGTATTATGTGCTATAAACTGCCTAAAACCTTGGATGGAAAGCAAATCAATAGAGATTTCACCATTTTCTGTATCTCTAAAATGAATTGAAAACCCTAACTGGTGTCCGGTGTGAGTGATTCTTTGCAATCCTTCTACCGTCCTTTCATAGCTGTATCAGGTGGTATGTCACTCCACGGGATAAGAATCCTGTAATTGGAAGGTCATGGGTTCAAATCCTGTTTCTGCCACAGTGATACTACGATTGGGCCCTTGGGTAAGAGCCTTAATCCTATCTTCTCTAGGGGTGCCGGACATTGATGCCCTATGCCTGATCCTAAGACTTACTCTTACATACACTCTGTGTGTGTTTCTCATGGAGAGATAGATGAGATATGCAAAACTTATCCAATTTCCCCATGGGGATGTAAAGTGCAAAGTTACTTTTTCCATCATTCAGTTTTGAAGGCCTTAAGGCACTATAAAGGTTAGTAAAGGGAATCAGCCATAGGTACAAGCCCAGAAAACATGGATCTACTTTTTCCACACTTTCACTTCCTTGTTGACCAGAATATTTCAAGGAATGTCTTCTCACACCCGTAATGAGCAAAACCTTCCCTTCATCTTGTTTGAGATACGTTTTATTTAATGTCATATCGTATGTGATGGTTTGGAAAACAGTTCTCATTTAGCGAGTATTCTCTTCCCCTCGATTGCTTGTCTCATCAAGTTAATTATCCTCACTTGATTACTGTGTTTCTTTAGTCCTTTAAATCAGCAAACAAGATTGTTGTGAATTGATTTTTTTTTTTTTTTTTTTTTTTTTTTTTTTAAATAGATTAGGTAGCAGCATTAAATTTCCAGATGGTTTCCACCAATGTAAATAGCATCATAAATCTCATCATTTCGTCAGTCAGTAAACTGCAGAAAAGAAATTTTGGCAAACCGGGTGATTTATTTGCCCTTTTCCTGCCTAGCTGCTGTATGCACTAGAATTTCCCCTGGGATCAATAAAGCTTATCTTATCTTAAACCACCGGAACTACCACATACACCAGAAATATGCTATTCCCAAGTTGCTGACGGAAGGTACCGAAAAATAAATAACTCCGTAATAATGTTTTTAATGACATTATTTTTCTCATTGGTTCCAGACAGATCTATGTTTTATATTAATAGGAAAAATAGAGTGAGGGTCCTTGCTGACTTGGCTAGTGTGTGCTCTTCTCACTTAGCTTAAGGACTCCATGGTACGGATAATTTCGCCACTCTTTGTTTATTGAGCATTGTCTATTCAGATTCCTTGCTACATTTGGACTGAACGCTACTATGCATCGTTTGAATGCCAAGCATGTCCACATCTGTAGTTGTGTTACCTGTTTGTCGCGTAATTTTGAGACCGTGTAAGGCCACAGACAGATAAATGGAAGTGAGTTTCCTCATCTATAAAACAGTGCTTTATATAGCTACAAAGTGTAAGTGGCCGGTGCTGATTATATTAAACTGAACGCCGCAGGGAACTGTTGCACGTGACACTTGGCATTTTTGTCTAAACATCTAGCTGTCATTGGTTCCTCAGAGACATGTCCTTAGATGTGGAATCTTCTAACCATTTATCCTGATCAGGCTGTTGGGAGGTGCAGTATGTGCAGATCCTGGACATCACGGGGGCACATACATATACACATTACGACTAGTTAGCCTGACTACGAGTCTTTGGACTGCAGGACGAAATTTGCACAATGTGGGTAGAATTGTTCAAGAATCACAAAAAGAAATTCTGGAATGTTATAAGTAACTAATTGGAACCGCTGTTGCTATAGTGATAATAATTCAAACTGTCAGTTCCGCACCAAGTGAGAATCAAGCTGCTGGTGGCTGATGTAAATGAGGTTTTCTCTGACTAATGTTTCATTGACCTTGATGGCAAGAGTTAAATCTGCCTTCGAAGGTGCTCTGTTGCACAGAGATGATATATGACCATTTGCTCTCCTTCTCCTGCAGGAAATAAATCACAGGATAGCGGAATTGCAGAGATGGAAGAGCTTCCTGTCCCACAGAATATCAAAATAAACAACATCACGTGTGACTCCTTCAAGATATCCTGGGACATGGACTCTAAAGCCAAGGAGCGCATCACGCACTACTTCATCGATCTCAACAAGAAGGAAAACAAGAACTCAAATAAATTCAAACACAAGGTGGGCCCCTTGGGGGGGAATTTCAATATGGCTACCTTTGCTTAATCAGTGATGCTCGTACCAGTTGTTTGACTTGAGTTTTTAGCTAAAAATTTTATTCATATGGCTGGGTATTTACCTATTGTAGAACAGCATTATTGTAAATATTTGATTTAAAAACTATAGAGACTTAGAAAGAGGAAAAAAAATACAAATTCATTGGTCTGCGAGTGCATAATGCATCTATAAGATTTTTAGACTGTTTTTATTGAAATACAGTATGTAATCATTATAGATTATAGTAGTCTACTTCTTCCTGCAGACCAAAAATAGGAGCTGGAAACCAAGAAATGCAGATTTCAAAATGTTTTAAATCTGAGCCTTCAAAGGACACAAGAGAAAGTAATTTTCATAAGGCTGCTCTTCTCTCCTGACTAAAAGCTACAGAAAAACTTTGTACACGATATGAAGTTTTTTTCTTTGTTTGTTTTTTTTTTTTTTAGAAATAAGTATCTTCCTAGACTCATTGCAATCACCTGAATAATATATAAGTTTCATATTTCTGTATAAAAAGTCAATTCTGTGGAACACAAATAATATAATTTAAAAGTACTGAAAATTCATGCATAGTTTATGTAGGAATTCTGTTATCTATGGAGACAAGATGGATGCTGGACTGGGAAAAAAAACTTAAAATTAACTGGAGTGTAAAAAATGTTTGAAAAGAAATTTTTCAGTCAAATGCTAATGGGACAAAATGAGTAAGAGAAAACCTCAAAGAAGACAGAAGACATTTCAGTAGCGAATAGAGAAATACCAGTATCAAGGTTTACAAAAAACTAACTGTTCTCCAGAAACATAAACTTATAACTAAGAGCTCAAAAACACGCCAAGGTAATTAGCCTGTCAACTGTCAACTTCCCACTTCATTCTTTTAATGTTTTTTTTTTCCTCTGGTTTGAAGAAAGATCCTTGAACCACTCAGCCTTGATTCCCTGCCTAGCTATACAAGCAATTATGTTACTTGTGTAATTCCTGGTTCCGAACGTGTTTTCTCTCTCTGTCTGTGAGCGTGATTTAGAATTAGAAAACAGTAGCGACGACGCGGATTAATTCATGTAGCTTTTCGTCACCATCCCTGCTTTGTGGTATTATACTCTCCTTTGTGGCAGGTGGTGGCTTATTAAAATGATGTTAGCTTAATCAGCGTCCCCCTAATGCGGGAACGGCGCCACAAATTCTTAAGCCTGGATAAAAAAATGAAGGAAGGTTCTAAAATTTTAAAGTTGTTTTTAGCGGCCCCTACAGGTCCGGCAGAATCGCACAACACAATAGCGTTTAGCCAGCCCGGCCTTCACCGCCTGTCCCCTCCTCATAGGACGTCCCTACGAAGCTGGTGGCCAAGGCCGTCCCTCTTCCCATGACCGTCCGGGGGCACTGGTTCCTGAGCCCGCGCACTGAGTATACTGTGGCCGTCCAGACGGCTGCCAAACAGAGCGACGGAGACTACGCTGTGTCGGAGTGGAGTGAGATCATCGAGTTCTGCACCGCCGGTAAGGGGGGAGCGTGTGGGGTGGGCTCCATGCAGGCTGAACATATGCCAGAGGGTTGGTGGCAAAAGGCAGGATGTAGCATTTAAATCAGAAGTGCCAAATAAAGCCCGTAGAGTACGGAGTGCAGTGGCTTTCGTTCGAACATCCACTGTAAATTACCTGATCGGCTCTTCTGGGCTGATATTTTTACATTTTTTAAAATGACAGACCGCATCCAGTAAACCCAGTGATCTTTTATGTACGCACTGGGGCAGCTACGCAGACCTGCTGCACAGGCAGTATAATTTAGAAACAGAGTAGCTAAGCCAGGGAAATCGGCTGGAACGAAAACAACATATACACACTGTCCATCCAAGAACAGAGCATAACCACATGTGGTTTTAATCATGTGCTGGCAGAAGGTGTCTCAGCCAGGGCAAACGCAGGTAAAGGTTTACCATTCAAATTCACCTCTCCCAAAACTAAATGATACTGCAATGCAAACTGTATTTTAACTGTATTTTTTGTCCTATGTCTTATACCCATGTCTTAATATGTCATGTTTGAATGTCTTATTATGTTTATGATCTTTATCGGTAACACTTTACATGACGGAGCACAATGTAGTAGACTATACTATTACTTAATATGTTAATTAACCAAAAACTAAGTTAGTTATGTACTGATCTCATGTTTGTTTGTCATTAATCAGTCATAACGGTTCATGTATTTCAGTCAGTCATATTTGTTTGATTTGTACTTGAGTAGTGAGTTAAGTGCCCCTCAAATACAGTAAAATTTATTTATTTTATTTCTTGTATGACCTATGTGTTGTAGAGCTGAAGATGCCGTTGAAGACACTTTGGCTTAAACTTCAAACTATAAAGTCTGTTCTGGGGGAAAAGCCTAAAATGTGGTTCTCTCTTCTGGCAGATTATTCCACAGTCCATCTCACGCAGTTGCTAGAGAAAGCTGAGGTGATCGCGGGGAGGATGCTGAAGTTCTCTGTGTTTTATCGCAACCAGCAAAAGGAATACTTTGACCATGCCAGGTGGGCAGTCTTACAGGACCGTTGGGGAACAGTGTGTAGGGCTGTCTTTCAATTTGGGAAAACGTTTCCCTGCTTATTGATGTTCACTTTTAAACATTGGCCAGGGATCTGATGAAATGTAATTTAGCCCTCAAGGCCAGTCACAGATATGGGGTTATTTGATTACTGAGTGTGTTATTCGAGGGCGGTGCAAACTCGGCCAAGGGATTCTGCTTCATTTCGCTAATCCTCCGTCTGATTACATTAATTAAACAGATACCGACATTTTTCCTTTTTACGTCCTCTGTAATACCAGAGTCACAGTGATCCTGGTAATCACCAGGATCACTGTGACTCTTGTATTACAGAGGACGTAAAAGGTAAAATGTCAGTCAGCGCAGCGCTATAAATCACCGCCGATCATCAAAATAGAACGTCCAAACGAAAAATAATTTCATTTCTATATATTATAAGGAAATATGAACCACATGAAACATTGTTTCGTAACAACAAACTTCCATTTGTTCTTAGTCACTTGGCTTTGTCCGGCACAAATCAGCTGCCTCTTGTGTCGACAGGATGTTTTCAAACCTGCACGTAGCTGTCTGGGGAAAAAAAGAAAAATAGCAACCAGCTTCTTATGACAAGACAGAATAGACACACTCCTTATACGTGAATCTTGGAGAGTGAGCCAGGGTTACAGCACTAGGAAGCTAATATCTGCAGTCTGCCGGGGAAGGTTTTTATTCACTGATGTAGTTTTCTTCCAATTACCCTCCTAAAACACACACAATAGTCTAGTCTGACTGTTCCCTGTCACAGCTCACAAGGTAAATGAATGGAGCACTATGAAATGAATTCATGTTTTACAGGAGTTGCATGAGTGTCTTCCTTGAGAATGATAGACCAGATTCACCTTTATCTGAATCTTTTATATCACTGAAATGTTTGGACCTTTAAGCGGCTTTGTCCTTGCAATTCCCAGGAACATTAGGAAGGGAGAGGTTAGAAGTGTGATATTTCTGTAGTTACCTTTTTATCCTCAGCTGAGTAATTGACAGTGAGAAAGTTAGCTGTAAATACCTGTGTTTCACATTTTGAATGATGTGAATTTCTGGAAATCCAAAAGAGGACAGTGGGAGCGCTGAGGCTCAGTAGGTCCCTGATTCGAATCACAGAGCGATTTCACCGTTGGGCCCGTGAACGAGGTCCTTAAAACCCAGTCACTCCAGGGACTGTCTGACCCTGCTTTTCGTTTGTAGGTCACTTTGGATAAAAGTGTCTGCTAATTAAATACAATGTAACAGTCAGTGAAAACACCAAAGATTGTACTTCAAAGCATGGTGGAAAATTGTGTAGTATAGTGAACGTCTACCATCCAGCACCGTGAAACACACTTTGCTTTGTCACTATAGGCAGGCCCAAAACAACAAGATGCTCCCATCCGTGAAGGACAACAGTGGCAGTCACGGCTCTCCCATAAGTGGCAAGCTGGAAGGCATCTTCTTCAGCTGTAACACCGAGTTCAATACCGGCAAGCCCCCGCAGGACTCCCCCTATGGGAGGTACCGCTTCGAGGTGCAGGCTGAAGTCCTGTTCAACCCAAAGACCAACCTGTACTTCGGGGACTTCTACTGCATGTACACGGCCTACCACTACGTCATCCTGGTGTTGGCCCCCGAGGGCTCGCCAGGCGATGAGTTCTGCAAGCAGCGGCTTCCCGCACTGGACATCGGCGACAACAGGTTCCTGACCTGCACTGAGGAAGATGGCCAGCTGGTGTTCCACCACGCCCAGGACGTCATCCTGGAGGTCATCTACACCGACCCGGTGGACCTGTCCCTGGGGACTGTCGGCGAGATCAGCGGGCACCAGCTCATGAGCTTATCCACGGTCAACGCCAAGAAAGATCCCAGCTGCAAGACCTGCAACATCAGCGTGGGCCGCTAACCCACCCCGCACCCAAGCGTCACCCTCGGAAAACACCCTCCAGAGATTGTCTAACCCCTTTAATGTCCAGTCAGCCCCAGACTTCATAAACAGCATGCATTCACAGCTTTCAACCAAACAGCTGTCTTTTCATTTGCCCGTTTTATTTTGCTTCTTTCTTTTTTTTTTCCTTTTCATTTAACAAACACCTGTTCTGGGTAAATGTGTTCCTATTTTCTATCTTTTATGGAGGTATTTGTGAAGTCCCTGCCAAGTCAGACAGTAACTCTGCTTTTTCCTCCCTGGCTATGATGCTTATAACAGAAAATTCTGCGATATTAGAGCTGCGGTGTAATGTTTGCCAAGGGTAATAAAAACTGATCAAACCGCTGTAGTAAGGCAATGGTAACAGCTTCTAAAAGGAATTACACAAATCCGTATTAACATTATCTTGTGATTAAATTATAATTACCGGATAATATATGAGCATGATAGGTTGTATCTTGCAGCATGAATTTAACAAACAAAACCTAGAAATGTGACAACCTCCGCCATGTTGTTCTGCAGTGTTTAATGTTATTTATTCTAGAAACCATATACTGTGTTAAAACATAATAAATGTGATATAAAAATATTTATTTTTACTGTTGTATACAAAACAGAGAAACCGGAAGGAGAGAGAGAAAAGCAGGGGATAGGCCAATGGGGAGGAACAGCAGCAGGCGGCACCATTTGCGGTAAAGTCAAGAAATAAGCTACCGCTAACGTTAATAAACTAGCTAAACGCTAACATTCCTTTTCAGCAGATGTGACCGTAAAGCAACACAATCCAGACGGTGGTTGATCTAATATCGCATTTCGTACAGTTGCAGCACAGTAGAGACTCGAATAGCCTTGAACTGGACGGCATGCAGAAACGATAACATGGCTCGCAATTACAGCTCATCAGCGTATTCGACTTAAAATAAATTAATTCAAAAACACGGCTGTGTACATTTCAAAGACAAGTTTGTGAGTGCACTTGGCGCAGTGATTCCCAAAAGGAATCACTTCCAAGGCAAAGTTTTACTGGGAAATTCATAGAGCGGTGACCACTTTTCAGTCCACGGTTGAAGGACGGGGGTTGCATTATTAGGGTTTAAAACTTTTGCTTTCTGTGTTGGGCTCACTTCTTCATCCCATACGCCTGTATCATGTCATTTGTACATTTCTCTCAAGCTGAAAATGGCTTCGCACGCCCCAAAGTCCACGTGCATGATATATGTAGGCTTTTTTGGAAACCGTAGCAGAAGGATGTTGTAGAAATGTGATCACTGGAGGCTGTCTCCACTGCAGAAGAGCTTAAAGAGTGGTCTGCATATTGAATTTCAAACACTGTAAGTTTCAGTCTTAGTCACTGGTCCCAGAAACACTGTAAAACCCAAAACCAGACATGAGAAAAACTGCATATTATTCTGACTTTGGTTTAAAAAAATCTCTTCAGTAAATATAAAGTGCCATATTTTAGCATAGAATTGACTTTCCCTAATATCTGTTTCTGTCTCTAAAATCTTTGTTTTTCCAAATAAAATAGCGTTAAACAACAATACTTACAGTAGCTGTGGTAGTGCACTATATGTTGCATCTTTGTCAAATGATGTAATTTTGTCAACCAAGGTGAATGTCATAAAGTGCATCGCAGTATGGCACAAACAGGTCCGATACGAAACGTCTTTGTTCAAAGGTGTTGAGCAGTTTGTTCAAAAATAAATCTTAAACGAACAACATCTTTCTCTCAGATAGTCTTTGAAACGTCCTGTTTACTCAGAAGGACTTCCAGTAATCTGAGTTTAGCTTTCAGGTTCTTGTACTCCTGATATTCTTCAGCCATGGGAATGCGGTCATCCTTCTGAACGGCCCTAGTGGGGAAAAGAATGAAATGGGACAAGCTTGAACAAGCTAGAACAAGGTAGTCTGCATAAAGGTATTAAGGTAGTTTAGTGCATTACTGGATATCAAATGATCTGAAAATTAATTTAATGCATTTACAGAAATGGGTAAATGAACAACCTACTTTCTCTCAGAAGATGCAGTGAGAATATTCCCGAGGTCGCTCTTGTGGGTGGTTATTTACTGTTGACTTTTACGCTAAGCACAACATTTCATTAAAGTAACATCAGAGGATGCCCTCAAGGAGTCTTACCTCCCCATTTGTCTGAAAAACTGCAGCTCAAACTCTCGTAGTGCCTTGCGACGCCTCTTCTTCTCCACTCGCGTTTCCCGGAGGCAGTCCAGAAGCTCTGACCTGGAATGGCACCCCCCAGCAAAGAGCACAACATGGGATTTCCATTCACCAACTGTACAAACCAGATTTCCTTGTCAAACAACTAATAGTGACATAGGGATGTTAATATTAATGGCTGCATGTCCAGATATAACTAATTATAATTCTTTATAGAGTCAATTATTATAATCCACTCTAGCATCTTCATCCGTTTTATGTCATGCTAGGCCGTCTTTTCGCACATGATGTTAGTAACTGAACAAACATTTTGCAAGTGTCAGCGACCAACCTGAAGCTGCTGCACCAGATGGAACATGAATAAACAGCTGCAATTAAATTTACATTCTTTAGCGGCCATTAAATGCTAGGTGAAGGGCCCCCGCCTTAACAGCCTCGCTAACTGTTCCCTTTATCCGCATCTAACACTTAGGCTTGGCTGACTGATTGGCAAAATTCATTTCTTTTCCTCGTAGTGCAGCATTTACATTTAACTTGCTTTCACTTCCAAGTAATTATGTCTTTTAACGAGCTGAAAACAAAATAAGATTAGGATTGGCGTATTGGAACTGGCTTGCCTTTTATCCTATCCTCCCCAAAAGCTCACGAGACAAAATTCAACAGGGCCGTAACCGGAGAAACAGGTACTGCAAACGGACGTGAGGATTTTGAAGTTCTAACATTTTTTTTATTTATTTTTTTTAGAAGTGATTAATTATCATTGTTGACACACCACAGCACGCAACAATGAAATGTGTCCTCTGCATTTAACCCATATGTGACAATGTGACATAGCAGGGGGCAGCTAATTCAGCGCCC